>JANIJG010004698.1:0-34590 GCA_024611175.1 Megaceryle torquata | reverse complement strand
TTTTTTTTTTTTTTTCATTGCATATACAACATAACCCTGCTGAAGATTTTAAATATCTCATTTGGCTTACCCATAATATATCACTCCCTGCATCTACATAAGAGTCATCATGTCCATTAACTGCAAGTCGAACATGCTGCTCTGTTATGATGTATTGTCTCAGGAATTTCTTCAGACATCATCACACATTAATTGTCATAGAAATTACCACTAGAACACATAGACAAAGCAAATTCAAGGGACTATGGATTTTTACTTGTCTCAGAGAACAGAGCATATTTTATGTTTAAATGTCAAAGTCAGTTAAAATGTTTAACTTTGCATGAAATTTGTTTGGAGGGAAGATATAATTCTATAGTTTTAGTAGCTAATTAAGAAAAATGTTGGAAAATATTACTTTACAGTTTTATAATGCTCATTACTGAAGAGTTTCAAAGCAGTCTACAACTACTGGACTGGTTCCTCAGCTAGTAGGCACTGCTTTCATGCATGGATTTTGCAAAATTATTTAATGGAATTATAACGTTAGAACATATTTAAGAAACCATCCCTATTTCAGTGAGCTTGGTATCATTATGTCCATTTTACAGAAGAGGAATGAGGGAGAAAGAGATTGGAAAGCAATACTAATCTCACCTATTTTTAGTGGTGGGATTCAGTTTGAGATTAAAACATCTAAATTTAATGATAGTTGCAAACACATAAGAGGACTTATAATGCCCTAGGATATCAGACATCCACAAGGAGATGGCACAAGAATAACAAGAGATTTACCTGTTTAATAATGATGAATCTCAAAGGTATTAGACATGTACTTTCGTGATGTGATTTTTCACCACAGGTATCATCTGTAGACTGAGCTGAACTATCTTCTGTGTGCCACTAACTATGTGCTCTATGCAGTTGTCCAAATGCACGTGTCTGATGTTAATTATCTTGCCCTAGAGGCTTCCATCCAGCATGCAGTTGCCATTCTGCAAAGTCTAAATCTTTCTTGGTCTCTGTCATTTCTGTCATCTCTGTACAGATTTCCCGGACACCCTAAGGCAATTCAATTGTTTGGTTTGTATTTTGGAGTCGACACCTAATTTACATGCAGACAACTACATTTAGTATCTGGACCTTAAAATCAACCTAGAAGTTTACACTTGAGGCACCCAATTTGACATCACTTTGCAGTTAATGGAGAGGAATAACTACTTTTCGGATATCAATCATCTGTCCAGCTTGTGCACCTACAAGAATGAGAAGAATCACAAACGTCTGAAGTCAAGTCATATAAATTCTGTCCCACTTGACTAAAATAGCATCACAATTCTCCTGGAAAGCTAAATATCCTCTCTTCACAACCTGGTATTTCAAGTGAAGAAAAGACTACTGCAAAGCATACAGTAACAGCAAAATAGGACATCAAAACGAAAGTGAACCTACCTATATAAGGATCCCACTAACAGTAGATGAAAGGAAACCGAACAGATAAGTAGATATGGATTCAGCGTGTCTGAGGAAATGAAAGCAGACTTTAATACAGCAACTGTGAATACAGCTAAATAATTCTATATACTGTTTTAGAAGTTGCAACTTGCATTTCAAACCTAAAGAGGGACTTGTTGTCTGAAATCTCATTTTATTTGTTTCCAGGTACAACCTAGTAAAATATATAAGGTTTCCCTGCAGGTTTGTCTCACAGAATACTTCTTCAGTCAGTACAAGGGCTGATATGTAAGAAAACAGAACTCAAAACTTTACAGAACGGTCAGTCAGAAATGGTGCAACCTTCACAGCTAGCATCTCTGAAAATTTAACCCCTGATTTTGTATTTTAACCAGGTGACTTTGTGAAAAATATGAAGTAAATAAATTAAATTCTATTTATTCCCTAATTAATGTCTATTAAAGTTCAGCACAAGCATGACTCAGTCTTGAAAGGAAAAGTGGTCAAACAACAGAACATTTCTGTAAGGAAATTAAAAACCTTGATTTTTGATAATCTGGCAGACAAATATCTCTAAAGGCTTGCAGTTGATCTACTCCTATGGACTAAATCACAGAGAATTTCCTTATACTTCAGTTACATTCTCTAACTTCAGAAGCAAAATGAGTATTTCCAGATCTTTAATGGTGATTTCCTTCTCAGCTCAGAAATTACTCATCACTGAACACTATGTGATAAGGTTGTGGTACAGAACTTTCTAGCAAGTAGTGAAAAGATGATGATACATTCAGATTTGCGTTTTCATTTGGAGGATAATAATTTAAAGATTATCTCAGTATAACCAGTATTTTCTTTTTATATTTTATAGGTAAGTAGAAATTCCTTTGATTATACAAATAAACAAAGTCTTGGTGTTATCTCAGAAGGAAAAAGTGAACAGTCTTGTACCATGTTAAAGAAGATTAAAATTATATTGAAAACACACAGGAAGATAAACTTTCATCATTATTATACCAGGTTGCTTAGGATATGTATTAAGAGGAAAGGCAGAGATAGGAAGCCCAAGATGAATATATGTAAATACCCAGATAAACCTATTGCTTGGTCTGTGTTCTGATGGATGCTGTACCCACTTCATTTTGTAAACCTTTTCCCTATCTCAGAAAACCAGGCTGGGATTTATCTTGTCTAGTTGTAAGCAACCACATTACAAACATCTACGTGTGGGACAGTTACATACTGAGGGTGACTGACTGGCTGTAGTCACATACATGAATTGCTCCCTTTGACTTTAAAGGGAGCATAAAGTGATTAGCCTAAATAGTATATATCTAAATTAATCACATGAATGTCACCCTAAAAATGATAAAGACAGTCACTGCAGTATGTATATAATATTCAATTTATGAAAAGCATCAAAAACACTGAAATAAAAAGCTACAGTTTTCCTATTTGGAAAACAAGCCTAGATACAACTTAATCACCTATTCAAAGCAGTGTATGTTGTACAATTGTGTCAAACTGAAAAACAATATTAGCTTGTGAGTTTATTTGTCCATGACCTTGTATTTGCTGTTTGCATCACATCCAGAAAAAAAACAGTACTATCCCCTAACAATCAAAGACATATAAACGGTGATGGAACAGGCAGCAATGAAGGGACAGTATCTGCCAGGTACTAAAAATTCATTTAGACCCATCAAAGTTTAAAGCACACAGGGTTAGTGCTTCAGTACCCAGCATCTAGTGCATGATCAGCAGAGGTAGTCTAGTAAGGAGCAGCATAATAGTTTGAGCCTGTTATAAGCTAATAACAGTCCAGAGTTATATTCTCACTATTGCTACTTTTTATCTTGGGTTCTAACTTGCTGAGCACGAGCCTAATTTGTTTTCAACTAACTTATCTTTTCCAGTCATTAATAGGCCAGCAGTTATGCAGAGTAGATTCACAAAAAGTTTGCTCATGTCCTATTTCTTTATAAAGGATTGAAAGCAGTACAAAGATGAAGCAATTAATAAGCATGAAAGAAAATGTGAGTTTTCTTTGTCTCTTAAACACTCTATAGAACTAAGATGATGGGAGAAAAGGTATTTCAAAAGAGAGAGTCAAGAAAATTGTTAATGTCCACCCTATTATTAGGGGGGTAAAAAAGTTCAAATAATAATTCAGGTCATTGCAGGCCACAAGGAAATTCTTTCAAGCTCTGGTATTCACTATATTCAGTTTAATATTCAGTTTTTGTTTCTTTTATCCTAATTATAAACCACTTAAAAATCTGCAACAATAAAGATAAAAATGGGTTTAGAAACATTGGAAATTCTGAAGCTCTGCTTTCTTAGCACAATTAACAAATTTAATGAATTTTAATTTCTTCTTATGCTTACTGTGGAAATTCTCAAGAATGACGATTACTTTCACTACCTCATGAAGGTTCAAGGTTTCATAGTTATCAGGTTGACATACAACTTTGGCTTCAGAGTTTATATACTCTCAGTCCTGTGGCCATTTGGGGATACCAGGATAACAAGCATTATTGAACTCAAAAAGTGGGTAAATGAGGACTCTGGTAGGTGGCATGCCTCCAAAGCTTCCAGAGATGCCAAGCATGTAAATATCCTTCTGTCAGAGATGTGAAAAGAGGCCCTCTGAAAATGTAGGCTCTGGAAATTCTGGATTCCTGGACCTAAGTTTATAGAGACTATTTAAAACCCACTCACTTTTGTATCTCAATGGAAAGTTGAGCAACCTCTGAGTGGAACTCAGCTTGTAATCCAGTCAATGTTTTTCCAAGATGAAGATACTTAGCAGAAACGTTTAGAGATAATGAAATTGATGGGGTTTGATTTTTTTTTTGTAAGAAAGATCCTTATCTTGATAATTGGAAGTTTTATAATACTTGGTTGTATTTAATTATTGAAGACTCAAATACCATTATTAAGGGTTTCTTACAAAATAATGGAAAATTTAGTTACAGTGCATAGCCAGTATTCACATAAGCAGAAAAGATTCATACCAAAGAGACTTATTTCCCATAACTTTTGGTAAAATTCAGATACATGAACAGACTTATCAATGAATAGCAGAAATTATTTTTATGTTTTGTCTTAGCTAACAACTTATGCAGGATTAGTTCAATTACTTTAAATTTATAAGCATTCGGACATTGGAGAAATGATCAAAATATCTACTCCCATCTACTGATCATTATCAAAATATTTCAGTCTCTGCTCTGAACTAACATAACCACATTTCTGTTGTTTCTTAAAACATTTTAAAACTAAGCATGTGTGGTATTAAAAATGTTTTTACTTGATCCCATCCCCTTATCTAATAGCTCTCAGTCGGTTTGTCTGCTGATACCTTTTGAATCACCATAATTTTATCATGCACCTGAGACTTAACTCTCCCAGATGCATAGGTCACTTTTGAAAATATTGCTTTTATGTTCCTATGGCTCTGAACATGGATATTGACCACTTGTTTACCTAAAATCAAGTCTGAGAGAGAAAAAATCAGGACAAATATGATACTAGAATTAAATTGGATATATAAAGATATAATTATATATCATTATATATATTCAATAAATATAAAATAAATAGAAATTAATATAAAAATATCACGTTCTTTGAAC
Organism: Megaceryle torquata; assembly: GCA_024611175.1. NCBI lineage: Eukaryota > Metazoa > Chordata > Aves > Coraciiformes > Cerylidae > Megaceryle > Megaceryle torquata. The sequence goes on along the minus strand of JANIJG010004698.1, from coordinate 29,521 downwards.
ATCAAATGAAATGCTGAAGCACATCAGGAATTACTGGCATTCTTAACAATCCTGGAATTTTGTTTTAAAAGATCTTACAACCCAGTAATGATGTATTTAAAATCATTGCTACTGCTAATCTAAGAATAGAACTGGGTAATTACTAAGCAAAACCTTTTACCTCATGAGAGGTATTCCTATTAAATGGACTTTGTAGTCTGCCTGTTTCTAAAATGTCGTATATTTACATTGGCATCCTGATGATACAATACAATATTTTTTGCTTTGGAAATTTACTGTTGCCTGTGAAAATACTCCTATGAAGCAGTCATGAAGAACTAGAATAAATAACTAGCTTGCTAACTATAAATGACTATTATTGCCATCATTTTAATACTTGCTTCCATGTGCTACAAGTAGGATAATGTATTTTTTAATAAGAAAGTATAAAATTAAGGTCTCATTATTGTAATGCAATAAAATTTTATGCCAGCAAACATATGCAAATGCTAAGAACAAGGATATTATTCCAATAGCTCTACTCCAAAGTCAATGGAAAAGGCCCTTTATCTAAGCACAACATGATCGTTTTCCACAACTGATACTGTTAAATGAAGGAAAAAAGAAGAATTAATGAAAGATTGGTAGCCTTCTTACTATGAAATGTAAAAAATTTATATTTATTTTTTAAAACACCACACTTTTAAATGTCTTTTCTTCCAAATGTGAGTGCAAGGATAATCATTGGTATACATATACCTTCTCATTTTCAAAGACTGAATGACAATTTATTTCACTTTGGTAAGCAGAGGAAAATCTGTTAGCTTTCAGGACTACAGAATGGAAGAACCAATGTATTTGGTGATGGAAATCACCCCTCAAAGTCCTTACAGTAAGAAATTCAAGAGTCAATTGCCACCTTGGGACATAACAGCAGAGCTGCTTCTAGTTCTGAAGTGTACCAGAATATCTGCACTTTCTCAACATATAGAGTAGATAAATGCTGAAAGCCCCTCTAACAGACTTTGTGACATTTGTGTTAGCTAGGCTCTTGCAATCTATTTCTTGAACAGGGCTCAATCAGTGCTTCTGTAAGCAGAAGGCTTCAGAAACTGTCACTCAACACAGCACTTCTGTTTTATCTTGCTCATAATTTAACTCTGTAAATGATAAATCAGCTAAAGAGGTATAAATGAAGGCAGATTAACCTTTGAAACTGCTACTAGGAGCTGCTGATTACCTTATTCAAGTCAATGAATCTTCACTAGAACCTGCCTTACACACAAAGATTTTAATACCAATATATCGAATATGCATATATTGTTACATGCCTGCACCATCACAACCTTTTTTTCAATATTTTCTTCATTTTTTTTAAATATTTTTCTTTTGTTTTGTCACTGCTTTCTTATATCTTTTATTTCAATTTATCGGGGGAGGGGACTTGAAAGAGAATACATTTTCTTTTCTTAAGATATAAATAACCCCTTGATAATCATATGGATGATATAGCATGCAACTAGATTATAATATACATATATCGGGTTTTTTTCAGCTTCTGTGAGGTCTGCAAAACATCAGTATTTATGTTGTACCCTTCCTAGTGACATCTGTGTCAATTGACTTACTTTAGCTTAACAGGAATGAAACTGAAGTGCTGATTATTAGCCCTCATACTAAATTGTTGCTGACTGACTTTCCTTTTCAATCAGCCTTTTCTCTTAAAGAGCTGCTGATGAAGCCTTACTGAAGACTTTGACAGCTATTCTATTTAAAAGCAATTCTATTTATATACCATATGATTACATTTATGGATAGACGTGACAGAACCTGGTTTCTTATGATTAGAGAATCTTGTTTGAGAACAAGACTTTGCTATTTCTATATTTTCCTTTCATGAAAATGTCAGATACAAACCACAGCCCTCACCTTCTCTGAAATTATCATTATTTCAAATGCTTCAGTAAGAGAGAACGGAACATGGACTGTGGGCCCCATAGTGACAGCTACCAGTGGGAATGCAGGTAGGAAAAAAGTGATTTAGACATACAGGGCAAAAAAGTTAGCAAAATAAGTAGTGCTTTGAGATCTATTAATTATTCTGTAGCACAAATCTGCTTGGTAATAGAAAAGAAGACAAGATAATAGGGTTTATTACCTGTTTCTTAAGTTATTTTTAAAACTGTAATTTGGGTTTCTACTTCACACAGGACTTTGTCCACAGGATTTTTATGGTGGAACTAAATACTATTATAGATTTTTAACTGTGTTTCCAAAAGTAAATTCATAGCCCTTAGTTAGGCAACAATGTTCCCTGTACACACACGGAGGAAGTTACAGAGTCCAAAAAAAAAATGGATTCCCAACTAGCAGCTAAACTAAACAAGCTAGTCAGAAATGTTTAAGAATTGGCTTGTTTTTCCCTGTAAGCCTGTCACTCACAATCTCAAACCTCCTTCTACATAAAGTCAATTGATATTTAAGTACAATTAGCTCCTTCACTTCACTTTAGAATAACAAGGAAGGAGCACTCATGATTTTGGGATGACAACACTTTCAAAGAACCTTAGGAATTTGGTTTATCTTCATGATAAAAATCTCTACCTTTACCATGCCAGGACAATATCATGAATGAGTATTAATGGTGACCTGATAATTCTTACACTGAAGTGAATCCATTAAAAATTTATTTAACCTGGAAACTGAACTTTATAAAAATCAAGAACAGATATAAAATAAACTGAACTAGGTGATTGAGAGATGAACTGTGGATGTCATTCAGCTGGACTTTAGGAAACTCTTTGACATCATTTCCCTCAGCATTCTCCTGGAGAAACTGTTCATGACTTGAACAGGTGTACCCTTTGCTTTGTGAAAAATTGTCTGGATGGCTGGGCCCAAAATATTGTGGTGAATGGAGATAAAACCAGCTGGTAGCCAGTCACAAGTGGTATTCCCAGGGGCTCAGCTCTGGGGCCTGTTCTCTTTAATATCTTTATCAAATATCTGAATGAGGGCATTGAGGGTGCCCTCAATAAGTTTGCAGACAAATCAAACTGGGCAACTGTGTTAATCTGCTTGAGGGTAGGAAGGCATGGGATAGGTAGGAATGGAATCAGGACAGGCAGGATCAATAGGCCAAGGCCAATGGTTTGTGGATCAACAAGGCCAAGTACCAGGTCCTGTACATGTATGAAGTACTTGCATGGTCAAAAGAACTCTCTCCATACTCAGCACTGGTGAGGCTACACCTCAAATACTGTATTCCGTTTTGAACTTCATGAAGCATATAGAACAAAAGGAGGAGTGTCTGAGGGAACTGGGACTGTTTAGCCTGAAGGAAAGGAGTCTAAGGGGAGAATGTCTAGCTTTCCAGAATGACCTGAAAGGAGGTTGTAGCAAATTAGGGGTTGGTCTCTTCTACCAAGGAACAAGAAAGAGTACAAGAGGAAATGTCCTCGAGTTGCACCAGGAGAAGTTTAAATTGGAGAAAAATCTTCCCCAAAAGGGTTGTCAGATACTGGACCAGGATGCCAAGGGAAGTGGTGTAGTTCCCATCCCTGGAGGTATTTAAAAGCTGTGTACATGCAGTGCTGATGTAAGTGGTTTAGTGGTGGGCTTGCTGGTGCTAAGTTAACAGTTAACTCAATGATCTAAGGGTCTTTTTCAACCTAAATGATTCTTTGATTCTATGGTTCATAATTTACAGTAGAAGATACACTGGAGCTGTTTGGAGCTGTTCTTCTCTGGGTATAAACCTGACTTCATAAGCATTATTATACAGCTTATTTTCTGTTAAGTAATTTATAAAATGAAAAATTGCTTTAGCTGCTCTCTGTGCTCCTTCTGTATTCAGAGGTTATGATAGAATTTTTTAATTAGTCTTTTTCTCGGCAAAATACATTCACCCATGGACAACAGCAATTATAAATAGCACTGGGGTAACATATGGCCACTGAAACACAACTCAAACACTTATCTAAGGAAAAGATGGAAAGGTGGACCCTACATAAGGTGATTCATAATATCTGGCAAGTTATGTGAAACACACTGTAGAGAAAACATTTCTCAAAATTATGAAAAATTAAATAGAAATTAATAAGATGCTTGAGCCTCTCTCTGGTGATACAATTTCATGTAGTAAAAGGTCTTTAATATAACATAACCAAAAGAAAAATTATTTCCGAAAGTCAATAATAAGATTCAACATGCACGTTTGGAAGCTAGAAATATTCAGTTGAGGAATAAGTAGCAATACTGTGAAACTAATGATAATTAACCAGGAAAAAAAACTTATTCTGACAGGTTGTGCCTTTTCTGTCACTTGAGAGTCTTGAGATCAAATTTAGATAACTTTCTAAGGGTTATGCCCATCAAGAACCTCTAAACTAAAATCTACTAAGTAGCTGATCAAGCTACTCTGCCTTAATTTCTTACACGTATAGACTGAATTTCAACCTTTCTGAACACAGTGAAAAAAATTTATTTAATGTACTGGAGCCAGTGTTAGTTTGGTATGTTATGAAGACTGCTATGCCTACACAGACTTTTGCTGAATAAAGAATATTAGTAACAGTACAGTTAGATAAAGACAGGAGAGAAGGTAACATGGGTGCAAGGCAGTAAAAATTATCATGACTGGAAAAATGAAATCACAAAACAGTAAGTGCTTCACATTAAGATACTTAGTGCTGTTAAATCATTTTGAGAACATCACACAAAGCCAAATTCTGAGAAGAGAAATTAGAAAGAAATTACAGTCATACTTTCACAAAGTGGTACAGAGAGCTCCTTTTCAAATGTGATACTATGGAAAAACCTACATAATGATAAAGGGAAAATGATTGAGTTAGTGATATAAAATAAGATGTGATTTTCATTTGGCCACTCGTCGATTTTACATCAGAAAGACTCAAAGATTGTTGGTATATTACTAAATAGCATTTAAATTTATAAAGAGTATTTGAATAGGTTTTCATTTGGGAAGGCAATATATAAAGGATTTTTTTTACCGTCCTTCTTGACTTTTTGAAGGTCAAAAGTATTAAGAAAATAGAATTGTCTACAGAATTGCACAGTCATGGGAACATTAATAAGATTTAAAATTTTCTTGGATTAAGTCTTTTGCAACTATATTTTGGCTTTTAACACATGAAAGACTTGGTACATTTAAAATGGAAAGATATGTAACTGGTAAATCTTAAGAAATATCCAGTTGCAAAATAAATGAAATCAGCTCTTTTATAAGATCAGAGACAGGACAACATAGGGACACAGTCCTGAATTACATCATGACAAGTTTTTGCATGGTCAGACACCATCAGAATTGTTTGAATTATTTGAATTTAATTTTAATGTCCATTCCATATTGTACCAGAATACTATTAACCTTAGAACTGCATATATTCTGGATATTGAACTAAAATAATTTAAAAAACCCCTTGAACAATGAATATTTTAAAACAGAATGAAAAGCATTTAAAAAAAAATCCCAACACCTAAACTTATTTTTCCCTAGTCTTTGGTACATGAATAAAACACATTTGTTTTGACACGTTATGGGAATGGCAGAAAACAATTAGAAGTATTTTTACCATTTTTCTATTGACTATTAGAAAATTTCAGGGAACTGTTAAAACCAAAGATTGTTTAAAATATTTTTATACTAAAGAGTGGAGAAATAAATAAAATTTCATTTTTGTAACTTCTCATGTCCACATTTTTTTTTTCATATTGTTACTCAAATATCTGTAAGAGATTATAGGAAACAAGCCTCAGTGCAACCCCTCTCTACACTGATAATAAGTTTCACATACAGTTTTTCTTACTATAAATATTAGTTAGAACTGACAAAATTATAGTGTAGAAAATGTTATGGAGCCACACAGTGATGTGACAACCTGGGAAATGACAAAATATGCCCATGCTTCTCTTCCTGTTCCAAACTGTTTTGTTAGAATGGCTGAACTTCTGCCTACTAAAATATAAAAGTAAAGCTACAATACATTTTGCTGGTATTAGTGAGCTAAGGTGATTGGGTATCTCCAGGTGTAGGGATTACCAGTCTTAGGTAGTCTTAGTTGCCCTGTCTGCCTCAGTTCTTTCACAAAAATAAATTTGGTTTAATTACAAGCCTCCAGTTCTACCATGGCCTTTCTGTGGCCAGTGCCAAGCAGTATGGACAAAGAGAGCTGTGATTAAAATATCTCATCAGGCATGGCTCAACAGACTCAAGTCAGTCACTTCAGTGTTAATGGGAGAGAATGGCTAAAGCATTTGGATGGTGATGGTGTTCCTCTGTCTTTGAGATTTTTTGCTGCTTCTTCTAGCCATTTTGCCTCTTACATAGGTCCTGGCCAGCAAGCCAGATGGTCATAATATCTGATAAATGTTCTGGGTGAATGGAATGAATACTGCTGTGCATTGACAACTGAGCATCTGATGTCAAAAGTAATTTGTGTATACAGAATAACTAGGAGAGAGGGAAGCATAATTGCAGGACAGAGAGAAACAGGGCTAGGGGTTTCTACAAGAATGATAATGAGAATAATTAGGAGATGAAATAAAGCCCTCCTCCATAAATGGAGATTGAAAAGAATAGCATTATTTTCCAAAAAAAAAAGCTGTGTGGAAGGAGGAATGGGGACTACTGTTCCTCCTGGCATAAAGAAGACCTTCAATCAAACAAGAAGAGATAATTGCTGATTATTTCTAGACAATGAATAATTAGTCTGTGCAATACACAGCTGCATGATATAAAGGGAGACTGGACAGTTATATGAATAATAACACTACTGACTTAATGATCCAAGTTTTGTGTAGGGACATAAAACCCTTTAATTTAAACTAGTGTCTGTTAGAAATTAATATTATTTTTGGAAGTAAGCAGGCCTTTTTATCTTTTGCAGCATGTATTTTTTGTAGCTACTTCACTGCAACTAGTGTTGAAGACAATAGAAGACGAGGTGATCAGTGGATTTGATACCTTATGACTTGTACTGTATCCTCATGCTACAACATATTTCACCACAGTATGTGACAGACTTCTAATTTTGGGTACTGTTCATTGCAAATATATTGCCCTGGGAGAAAGATGTAAAATGATCTAGTTCTGGAGGAATTATGCAGAACCTAATAATTTTCTATTAAGTCTCAAACTCTTAACTGCTCATCCAGCATCAGAGACACAGATATCTTCAGAAGCAACACTTTCTGTCACAAATTTTATAACTAATAGGGAGTGCATGCTAGAGAAACAGAAATCAAGCCTTAGAAATTTTCACAGTCCTTTTCTTTCAGCTTAATAGGCTGGCACTTCTACATTGCTCAGCTGGCTGATGGTACCTCTGTCTTTGTCTGATCCCTAGGCCACTGAAGTGAGCTTCTGATTTGCCTTCTAGCGGTGTTCAGAAAAAGTCAAGTTCTGTACTGCATGTACCTCCAACATGCTGCACAGAGAGCTAATGTTGGTGAGTTGAGCCCAGTCTTAATAACTTCTACTATGTTTCCTGTTTTTGATATTTTCACAGTCCAACAGTTCCAGGAATTTAATTTCAAATACCAATTCCCTTCATGGTGTGTTTTTGCCCAAATACTTTTGTTTATGCAACTCTTCTTGTTCAGCAGAAATTTATGAGTCAGAAAGCAACCAGGAGATGGAATGTAGAAGTTTTGCCATTTCAGGGATAAACATTGTCAATTATGAGCCATGCTTTTGTTAGACAACTGTAATGCTGCCACTGCTTGGCCAAAAGCAATAGAGCAGTTTAGACCCCTGAGGATTAGTAGGATCTTTGGATAGTGAAGCACTTACTAAATCGGCAGTTCTGTGCACCACATTGGCTTTAACCCTGTAGGAGTCCCATGAGCATCACTCCTGTAGAGTTAATCAGCTGGCAAGATTTCACGGTGCTCTTGTCCTTGAGTTACCTAAAATGCTGGGTTTTGGCCCTACTCCTCAAAGCAGCCTTGTCACAGGGAAAGTTTTGAACCCCTTCTTAATAGTGTAGAGAGAATTAGTTCTCTACTTCAGCATGTGAGAGTGGGTTCAGTGAGGAGACCTCAAGGGACATAAGAGAGTGGCTGAAGCAGAGTTTATTAGCATATTATTACAGGTAATATTTTTAATCCTTCCTAGTCCAAGAGCTCACTGAAATGTCACAAAAAGCACAAGCATGTTAACTTCCACAGTCTCCTCTATATGGCACTTTTCATCAGCACCGCGCAATGCTCATGTTAATCATTTAGATAGGTTGCCGAGGGAGGTTGCAGTACCTCCCTCATTGGTGGTATTAAAAAAAACATCTGGTCATTGTCTTGGACAACCAGCTTTAGGTGGCCTTGCCCATGGGCAGGGGGACAGGACAGATTGGAAAGGTGACATCCAGAGTTCCCTTCCAACCTCAACCATTCTGTAGTTCTATAGAAGCAATACCAGTGCAGTTAATTATAATAGTTTACTTATAAGCAGTATTTCTTGTCTTTTTATCAGCACCATTTACTATATATGTTATGATAAACCCAAGGTTAGAGCCCAATGTCTGTGTTAAGATCCCTCAGTCTTGTCACACTAAGACCAGACTAGTGAGGCTGACAGTTTCAAGAATTAGGGATAACTATATTCTACAGCCCCTTCCGTATCAACTGCACATACCTTGCCATTCAGTTATACAATCCTACTACATAAAGTCAACATTTTCCCCATCATGGGACAGGTAAAATCTCAGTAGCTAGGAACCTGTTCTTTTCACTGTTTACTTCTTCCCTGAAGATAAAGGGCTGCAGGCAGAAGACACAATTACTTGTCAGAAAGTATGACTTCCAATTCAACTCCTTTGGACAAAAAGAAGTAGACTAAGTGTGAAGCCCTGAACCACTCAGTCCTAAAAGCAAGCATACAATGGCATAAAAATTACCCTGAGCCACAAGAGAGTAGTACTGCACCAAAATGGTATGTGCTCCAGCATCAGGTTCTAGAAAGCTATCACCCTACATAGTTATCTAGCACCTTGCACTGGAGAGAACACTGTTTTATAATAATGGGAACTTCCAAATTGTACTTCTTAAGTACTAATTAATCTTTCAAAAACAGAAAGCATGTACAGAAAGTGAAATGTTTTCAATTGCTCTAATCAAAACCACATTTTCATATATCTGTATACTTAGAAACGAATGAAATCTCTTAGGAACACATCCTGGCTAATATATAAAATTAATATTTTTCAGAAGAAAATATTTGCAACAAAGTTGTAATTTAATTGAAATCATCTGAGCCAAATTTGTTTTGAAAGGTTGAAATGCACAGGTTTTCTAGATGGGAATTAATCTCACAGTAATTTGATGCAAGATTCAAATATCTTTGCACTACTTTGTCGAGTCTGTATTCAGATTATACTGAATACAGTGTAATCTGGTGTTCTGGACTGAGGATCAGTCCTGGATTCTCAATATTTTCCTGTCCTACTACATATCATCTCAAATACTGGTGTTCATCATCTCAAATACTGTGTTCTGTTCTGGGCCCCTCATTATAGGAAAGACATTGAGATGCTGGAATGTGTCCAGCGGAGGACTACCAAGCTTGTGAGGGGCTTAGAGAACAAGTCATACGAGGAGAGGATGAGGGAGCTGGGTATGTTTAGTTTGGAGAAGAGGAGACTGAGGGGGGACCACATTTCCCACTACAACTACCTGAAAGGAGGTTGTAGAGAGGTGGGGGTTGGCATCTTCTCCTTAGTAACTACTGACAGAACCAGAGGAAATAGTCTGAAGTTGTGGCAGGGGAGGTTTAGATTGGATATTAGGAAGATATTCTTGACAGAAAGAGTGGTGAGGTACTGGAACAGCCTTCCCAGGGAGGTGGTTGAGTCACCATCCCTGGAGGTATTTAAGAAATGGGTAGACCTGGTGCTTCACGACATGCTCTAGTGACAGGCATGTAGGGGGTTATTTTGTAGTTTTTAAGTTGTGTTTGATGAGGGTATTTAGGTGTTTTTTTGTTATGGGTATGGTTGGACTTGGTGATCTAGAAGGTCCTTTCCAACCATGAATATTCTGTGATTCTGTGATTCTAAACAATATAATTCCCCATGCCTTTCCTTTTAAACATTCTTCCATGTCATTGTATTTTTTTGTTCAATTTGTCTTCTATCCCACACAGTGTCTTGTTTTACTTGCCATCCATACATCTTTTACAAAGTACACATAGACCCGATAGAAGAGCTTCAGAGCCCATTATTAATTACCCATCATGATCGCAAAATATGTACCTAAAAATATATAAACATAGCACAAATTGCAGGAAAGAGAGGAGTAATGTACTTTCAAGAGCAAGCCAGGGGGGAAGGAGAGGAAAAGAAGCCATATGCTTCTTCCAAGCCTTATAAGACTTTATTAAAAAAAAAAAAAAAAAAAAAGAACTTGATTTCAGTGGGAATTTTTGACTGCTGTTTTAATACAAGTAGTAAAGTACCATTAGATATACGATCTCAAGTTATGTTCCAGATTTAGGTTTTTTAGCCTATAAATGTGGCCCTGATAATATTTTATTAAATGATTTTTAAAGCATTTATAATTAGCTGCCAGAGCCGTTCTAGCCACCGACTAGAAATCTCACAGCAAGATCCCTATAAATAAATGGTTCAATAAATCATGGGATCTTCTCTCCATGGATTTGCTATTATGAGAAGCAATTCCAGTAGCAAATAGCTAAAATAATCACATTTATTTATTAAATAGGAAGAAGACAAAAAAAAAGTATTTAAGACATTATACTTGCTTAAACCTTACCATCTTTTTTATTCATTTTATTCTTCTTTTATTCATTTATTCTTCTTCTATAGAAAATTATAAAGAGATATATAGTATAAAGATGTTAATTTTTTAATCATGTTTATGACATTAAACAGTTCTCAGAGTACAAATATGGCTCTGTATCAAGGGCTTAAAATGCTTATTACATGTATACACCAGTACTACTCTAAGTTATATTAAAGCACATGTGCTTCAAAAAGATCAATACAGCAAAGGAAAATAATAGTGGCTCTCTTTTTTTTTTTTTTTTTTTTTTTTCTGATGTGTCTAAGTAGGTCAGCAAAGATGGGATTTGAAGAATTGTGGTGAAAAACATTTCCCATGTCCCAAAGAAATATGTGCTGCACCATAAATATTGAAGAGTTGTGGAAAGTAATTTTTTTTTCCCAGCTTAGTAAAATAAGTGAAGATACAAATTAAGTAGTAGTGGGGTAAAAGCAGCAAGCTTATAATTTGTAACAAGCTCTCACCAGATCTACACATAGTAGAGACACCTTAATAATGCAAAAGCCCCTTAACATACCTGAAAAGCATTCAACATGAGTGACACAGTGAAATATCTTGCAAGAGCACAATTGTCTGTGAACATATCAAGTCTGATCAAGTTGTTTTCATCCTTGGCTCTGAATACAAGGAATTGTTTGTCTATATGCCTTTTCATGCTGTTCATTCTTTCCAGAAATGCATGCTTTCCACTAAAGCACGTCAAAACACACATACCCACAACAAGTGTATGCAGACATGTATAAAAATGCTGGTCTGCAAAGACCCTTTTTGGCAGGGAATTTGGGGCCATAGAGCAGGAGGAAATAAATTGGGTATTACAGTAAAAATTTAGGCATTAGGTCAGGGTAGATATTTTTATCAGAACTGAAGACACATAGTGGCGGTAGTGAGGGCCCATGTTTGGCCAAAGTGGAGGAGGCTTGATTTTGCCCTACAGGATCTAATTAGTCATCACCACCTCTGTAGCCTTTATGCAGCCTCCCAGTGAGCTCTGGCAGCAGTTAAAACAGGATTTATCAATCTTCCACTCATCCATAGTCACTGCTAACCCCACCTTCACCTGAAGAAGTGAAGAGCTATCAAATCTCCACTTCCACTTCCCTCTCACTAGCAGAACTCTACATTGCAGCCCATGAGCCACATTTCTCTCTGATAAACTTTTTAGCCTGTGAGGTATCCTGAGGGTGCTGAAGCAGCAAATACAGGCAGCCTAGTAACACTCAATGTCAAAAAGGGCACAAACAGCAAAGGAAGACACATTCAGCATAACCACACTTGCCTGAAAGGTATTATGGTTTGAATAGGTCTAGAAGGGTAGGAATAAGTAAAAAGATAAACATATTATCTATTGTTTTAATCCTTTCAGCATCATCTGCCATCCCACCACAACTGCTTCTTGTTCCTCAGCTGTAAGCCTGGTGCTCATTTCCTCTGCATTGAAGACCAAGATGATATGAAAGGTAGCTGACAACATTCAGGAACTGTGATCAGGACTGTTCATACAATTGCTGAAGATACTGTTCCTTACTCTTCCAGATGGGGTGGAAAAAGGCTTTTGCAATCTCACAGAGGTTTTATAGGACGCAACCAGAATTCTCTGCTCAGAGGGCATTTGTGACAGTGGTGAGCAACCAACCCACTTGCAGTAAGCTTATCAACCATGTATTTCGATTAGACATGCAAAATAATGAAAGCAAACTACATTTGCACTTCTCTGCTGATCAGGTACAGTAGCATTTCCCAGCAGCATATTGGCGGGCAGCCTTTCTGACAACACAAACGGGTATTCAAATGCCATGAAAAGCTCTGTCCTGGCATGGAAACAAGAAAACAGTTCAGGCTGTAAATCAGAGCAATTGGGCATTGCTTGTTTTCCTACAAAACCTAAGTGTTTCATCAAGGTCTGCAGAACAAACTACAGGGATTGTACTGAAATGAAGTCACAGCTGCACTGGATTGTACTGAAGATTATGCCAAGCAGTGCTCACACACTCCAGTAATGGATACAAAATAGAGAGGGAGGTAGATGTTGGCAATCAAAGGGACAGTGTTTGGATGGTGGCTAAGGACACTAGATCAACTCCAACACACCTTGTGTATCTAAAACTAGCTAATGATTAACCAGTACATGTTGGACACCACAGCTTGGGAATTATATTCTTTATCTTAAGTATGAGCTCCCATAAATTTGCTTGGCTATTACAAAGTTGTGGTGGCAGCTTATAGCACAGAGCCCCAGCTCTGCACCTTCCACTTTTGCATAGAGAACACTCCATTTCCACTAGCCTGAGCTCAGATCCTCCATCCATGAGGATGAGGTATAGAGCAGTGCTCTGACTGGTATAGAGCAGTGCTATTGAGAAAGTGTGAAAAAATGAGATGTAAAGAAGTCTAGAAATGTTGATAGCAGATCATCAAGAGTTTCCTCCAAATCATATTCTGCAGACATATGGCACCCCTCTCTTCTGGACTGTCCTGTGTATAATGAGCAAACCAGGAACTTGGCAGGAAAAGGGAATTGAATGACAGTGCCATGGTATTGATCATAAATTTGGAGGAAAAAGACAGATAAGATCTAGAAAATAAATAAACCATGACTTTGGCCAAGAGCAGAAATGGAGCTTGTTGTCACCCTCTAAAGGAGATGACACCAGGAAGAAAAAAAAAAAAGCAAAACCAAAGACCAGATAAAATCCTACCATTATCTCCATAAGACAGATGAAAGTACAGCATGGTACTTTTGAGGGTGGTCTGCTGAAAGGGTTCCTGTTCTGAGATAAGGTATTCAGGGATATAAATTTATTTTTGACAGCTTCAGGATACATGTTTATTACGGATATTGTGCCCACAGACCAAACTAGACCTAATCTAAGGTAAAACATGAAAATGTCTGAAGCACATGCTTTACATTTTTTGCATCACCTCCTTCAGTGTATTTGATCTATTCTTGCTGTGCTAATGAAAGCAAAGCTTGGTCATCAGACTAAGACCCTGATCATGACACTTCATGTTGGCTAGCACTCAGGCTTATCATTTGAAGGAACCAACTAGTTTCCTCTGAGGATAAAGTTAGGAGTAGTGCTTCAGATGGACCTCTTTCCCTTCCACACCCCCAAAGAGTGATCCATGGCATTTTTTTCCTCTCAATAATCCCATTCTGCCACAATTCTAAGCATACTGCCAAGTCTGTCACTTCTGGCAAGTTGCGACAGAAGACTTAACCATTGTGGAGGGCACTTTGTGCTGAAAAAGTATAAAAATAAGCCCTCCAAGTACAATTATTAGGACCTGGAGGACATACAGGACAGGTGCTGTATGGTATGAGTGCACACTTTGTACTCTACAAGAAGTGAGTCCTGAGCTGTGTGGGTAGAGTGTGCAGTTCTATACCATGGCCTGAATAGCTCAGGTGCAGATACTTGCAGCACTGCCAATGTTTTCTATCTTCTTGTGCTTATTGTCTGAATCTTCCTACTTGAATAATTGCAGCAACATCAAACAAAGCCTCTACAGCCACAAAGAAAAATTTCTAAATATCTGAGTTTCAGGAAACAGCTCCAGTAATCTCTTTCTAAGAGATTAATAATTTCACTTATTTTCCAGTCTGGGAAGGAGGGACAATTTTCATGTTAGTTCACACAACTAACATTTCAACAACTCTACACACCAAGCTTCAATAAATTTTAACTCAGTTCGTATTATGAAAGATTCATATTGTCTAGGGAACCCTTCCACAAAAGGCTCAGGTGTGTTGTAAATATATATATGTGAGGTAAATGTGACATACTTTTATCCATGTATCCTGCCTAGACAGAACTTAACTTACCAATATGATTCTTTTGTTGACTTTAGTCATGTTTAACCAACTATGTGCAAGAAATCAAAACAGACAGTAAAATCATTACTCTGGTAGAGAACCTCCCAGGAACCCATGCTTTTCATCCACATATTAATGGTCACTCATTGGGCAAGTGAAAAAACAGGGAAATGTCTTGAGAACAGAAAGTGTAATCTGAGTGCCACGTCTCTCTTAATAAGTGCATAGCAATTTTACACAGAAACTGGGCAGGCATTTGAAGAGGCTCTGAGTGAATGGATACTAGCCAAGAGCCAGTAACAAAACACCCAATGATACTTAAGTGAATGCATGGGGTTGAACTGTCAAGTCTGTGCTCTTTTGTGCACCAAAAGATCTGCCATTTTGTTGAACTGGCTGCAGCTGCATGACTTCATGGCAGGAGAAGGTGTTCTGCATACCCAGTGTTGATTCCCTCAGCTTCAGCTGATTACTTTGCCAATCAGTCAGATGCAATTTACAAGCAGTTTTAAGATTGCTCATCATTTCCTACAACTGGCATGCTGACTTTTTGACATAATATCAAATTATGACCTACACCAATCAACAGCAGAAACCATTTCAAGCCTTCTTCCTTTGTTAAGCACTGTTATGTATGTCACTTTCTCTTCCTGAAGAAGTTGTCTACCCTTTGTCAGTGGAAATGGACACAATAGAAGTTCATAGAATAGATAGCATGAATTTTTGCACATATATATACTTACCACAGTATCTATATTTAAGATAAGAGTGATAAACTGAACCTTCCTAAACAAGTTCCATTTTTTTCCCAATTCAATTAATAGAAAAATAGCGAACTGCTCTGAGCAGCAACTTGAAAGACAATACTAGGGTGTTGCCCAGATTCCCCTGGCTGGAAGTCAACAGAGATGGAATGGATGGAAAAAGTCCAGTCTTGGATGGAAAAGTTTTTCATTTTTCTTTAATGTCATGATATCATATACCATAGTATCATGTAATGGTCATGATGGACGCTGTAGAGTGCATAATCTGCTGCTTTCAGAAAACCTAACCTAAGACTTCATGTAGGAAGGGCCTGATGGTCACATTCACATTCCTTTTAGCACAACTACTAGTATGGCCCTACACATCTTGAGTACAGCTTATTGCATTAAACACTGTCATTCCTTACAACAGCATACTCTTAGCTGCAAGTGCCGCATGAAACAATAGCAACCTGAAGAGGTTACCCTGGCACCAAAGATCTGACAAACGCACATTAGAAGTGGACAAAAATTGTGAGAAACTGCTTCTATATTTGACGAAGATAGAGTGTTTTTCTAAGATTTTAAATTGGTTTGTAGTTTCATAATGAAAAAATTATGGTACTATTTTCTACTGCATTCAGACTGATGGTCATTCTCTGGGTGAGGAGTTTACATATGTTAAAGAGGGGATTTTCATCTGAACTGTTGGGTAATAAACACACACAAATGTCTATGCTATTTTACTCTAGTTTCTTATCCTTTTTTTTTCCTGAATCTCCATTTGCCCTGCTTAGAAAACATCTTCCATGTACTAATGATTTAGTTTACCTTAACTGATATATTTTTCTTTTAAAGGTGATCAAGGATCTGGCAGACAAGGCAAAAGATTAAAATCCCTTACTCAGTTGTACCTTAGTCGTCTCATCTCTTTTTGGAATTGCCTTGCGATCCAGGAAATTCCTTGTACAATGAACATCAGGATTTACATTGCAGACCCTCTTAAATCAGTTGGACTTGAGCCAGAAAAACTTATTCAGGGGCATTAAAACAATTCAATACACTGGTAAGTATTTGGGACATCTGCTTTATTTGCTGCAGGTGCTTTAGTTTGGAGGTATGCCAGGTAAAGATCTCTTATAATGCTCCTTCACCTTATGTAAACAAGGACGCATTGCTTCAATATATATAAGGATTGGGAGAATCAGAGCATCAGGATGCTTCAAACACTGAGGGAAGCTCCAGTGACTGTAGCCTTCCTGAACATCAGCTATAGCAACAGCAGCTGTGGCTGTGGTCAATAAGACATTTTTCTAACAGAATGTTAAGCAGCTTTCCTTTACAGTCATTATGCAGTTGACTGATTCAGATGTTTTTGTATAATTGTCTTGTTTGATGAGGAGTTCATTCTTGTCTCTGCACTGAAGATAATTTCTGTGACAACCATATGGATGGGACTTGTTTGTTAAAAAGCCCACCCCTATCATGAAATGTTTTTTGGAATGAAAAACCTTTTTTTTTTGTTTGAAGAAGAGATGGAGTCAGTGAGAAAAATATCCTTTGTGTTTATCTTGTTTGGTTTTGTCTGTTGACTTAACCTGGGATGGAAATTTTGCATAAAATTATGCAAAAGTAATATGATGTCTTGAAAATCATTTTACAATAAAAACAAAAATATCTGACATAAAATAATTTACTGCAAGAATGGGAATCTTGCTGCTGCAGACAAGTATTCAAAATAATGCATTCATGTCCCTGTGACAAAGCTTTTAAATCTGTATGGTAAAGTAAGTGTATAATAACATAATTTAGGTTAAAAACAAAGGAAACAGGGGAAGGAGATGTTGTCACAGGGCGAAGCCTGTAATGTTTTTGTATTAGCCTTTAAAAATATTCACAGTTTTAGAGAAGAGATTGGAAAGTCAGGATAGTTGAATGATTTTCCCATCCTTCATATTTTTTTCTGGTATGATCTTGGGCAAGTCAGTCAACATTTCTGTGTCTCAGTTTCATACGGGTAGTACAGAAATACATCCCCCACAAGTAAATATAAAAAGGCCACGTACACTTAAAAGCACCTCAGAAGAGAAGGAGTAAATTCTCTATCAATATAACAGGATCAAAAATGTCACTTTAAGCTAACGGCTTAGGTCAATTGTGTTTCAGTCATAATGTAGATGCACATACCTGTAAGGAGAACACCTTTACAGTCACATCAGCCCTGCTGCTGACTCATTTAAAACAACCATTCAAAGGGAAAGCGAAAAATAATGGCTCTCAACTTTGAGTGTCAAGAGGCTTTGTCTGCTGTTTTCCAAGGATCCTTTTCTGCAATATCAAGAAAATACCAGGCAAGATACATCTTTTCTGTATACTGTATACAGACAGTCTGTTGTCCTGTCCTCTCTCAGAAGAGGATTGTTGCCACCAGGCAAGAGTTACATATAAGTATTAAAAAGTACTGAAGTACTAAAAAGGTTTTTTTAATCTGTCTTAAAATGCAATGACACAAACATTGTGTGGGCTTATGCTAAATTTCCATAACAAGGAGTATTTATGTTCCTTTATTAATAGTTATAACATCAAAATCAATATTAAAATATATAGCTTCTCCACGTTTCTTCTTATATTACTGTATTGTTATACAGTACAATGTAAAACCATCTATAGCTCACATGCAAGCCACTGCAGAGTACTATCTCCTAAACTGCACTTTACTGTACAAGTATTTTAACACTGAAGTAATTTTTTTTTTTGACCCTAAGATAAGTTCCTTCACGCCCCAGTATTTCCAAGGGGAACCATCTCTGATACACCACCTACAGCATATTTCAAATTAACACAATGCCATTAATTTTTTCTCCTGCAACCAATGACATAGGCAAGCCATGAAAATATTGACATCAGTGATAATTCTACATCTTCCCATATTTGGCACTTGAAAATTGTTCCCACCTTACCACAATGAGGCTCTCAATTTGCTGAAACCTGCAGTTGTTATTGTAAAGTGAAAAAATAAACAGGAGAAAAATAGAAATCAAGAAACCAGTAATACTGGAAAAAAATACTTGGAAATATGCATGAGTCAAAAAAATAAGTTAGTGGAGCTGAGATTTTCCAAGAAATCTTCAGTTCAAGAAGAAATCACCTATTTTTTCCCCCAAAGTGCAGTTTCAACACATTGAAGTGAAAAAGACTATTGTCTATTCATAACTTACTTAAAAGAAGGTGACTCACACAGGGGAAGAAGCAAGGAAAGAAAAAAAAAGTAAGGCTCTTGTAAATAAATTTATAAAAACCTACTTAAAGGTAGCCATAAACTTGATAGAAATTAAAACTAGTCAGAAACCCTCCCCAAAACATTAATTGGAATCAATATGTGGTTGTGAAAATATTTGAAAAACCTAAATAATTACAACACTTAATTTTGTTGTCTTAAAGAAAAGTAGGAAGGTCAAATAATTAAATTGTCTTAAAGTGAACAATAAGGGGTAAGATCTGTAGCTTTTAAACATGTTGGAGTAGTACACAGACAAGTGTGAGAAAATAAATTACTCAGTGTCAAGAAAATTAAACTCAGAAAAGAGAACACTACACAAATTGACATTTCTTGAAGCACTTAATGTAAACCCCTAACAAAGCAAATTACCAGCAAAATGAAAATTGATAATTTGCTTGGCTCAAGTGATTTGCAATTCATCACATGTTGTGGAAAATTGTATCCTAATTCACGAATTCACTGGCAATTACCAAAGACACAAGACATATTGAACCATGTAGGGGAAAATGCTGTTTACTCCCTAGTGAGGTGAAGGAGATCCTCTCATTTGCAGTTTCCCAGTCAGTTTTGGATAAAGTGCAAACAGTTAGAGATAAAGCAAGGTGGACAATTATTTAATTATTTATTTATTTTCTGTCAGGCAGCATTACTGGGGAGAAAAAAAAAACACTATAATCACCCTTTAAGAGTGATTTTGCATTTCATTGTCTAGCCTTCCTCTAATGTTCAGCCATGTGCACACCACACCATCCCATCTACCATATACTTATCCTTAGATGGATTAACATTGCCCCTGGGAGTAAGAGACTTAATTGAAAATAACAGAATGTCAGCATTAATTTTAATAGCTTAAGTTGGTACAAACTCTGTTCCAAGGATTAATCCAAAAGAGTATGCCACATTCAAAGAAAACAGCAAAACTCTTTCTGGAACTGTGTAAAAACCCCATATTTCACATTTGTACCAGTTTTCCCTCCCAACGAGAGTATTCTGGCCCACACCATGCTGCAGTTTCTGCTACATGATTCCATGCAATAAAATGCATTGAGAAGTATGGACTTGGAGAACTCTGTGCAAAATTAAAAAAAAAAATCCATTACTTGGAGAAAATGGCACTTACTACACATGTGCTGTGGTATGTTATATATATAAAATATATATAAAAGTAATAAATAGAATATAGAATAGAATATAATTAATAGAAAATAATAAATAAATAAATATAATGCATTATAGTGGTAACAGCTCACAGAACATCCGTTTAATTAAGGAGTGAAGATAAGGATATATAGATATATATTTAGAGAGAATGGCAGGTAAATTCATTGTCCTACTCCAGTCACTCCCACTTGAGGACCTACTGGAGCACTCCAAGACTCCAGTTTTTCCCTTGATCCCAGGAGATTTAAACTCAGCATCTGGGAAGTGCCCCATTTCAAAAACGTGGTGTTTCTTCCTTGTTAGGGATTTCAAACTTGATTCTGCTGCTGCAAAACTGTGTGAGACAGTTTGTAACTCAAACTTCAAGTATTGATTAAAACCAGGTATTCTTACTTTAAAAAAGAGGAAATTCAGCATCAAACAGTGGTCAGACTTGTAGAAGTTTTCCCTCATGTATATCTTGGATGGTCACAAAGCATCTTATTGACCAGTATGTCAAAATGCCAATTTCTTGCTTGGAATGTTGGAAGTATAAAAACAAATCCAACGGAGGGCTACAGGGATCATTAAGGGACTAGAACACATGCCCTATGAAGAAACGCTGAGACACCTGGGGCTCTTTAGTCTAGGCAAGAGAAAACTGAGAGGGGATTTGATAAATGTTTATAAATATATGAGGGCTGAGTGTCAAGAGGAAAGGGACAGCCTCTTCTCACTCACGCCCTGTGATAGGACAAGGGGGAATGGATGTAAGCTGGAGCACAGGAGGTTCCACCTTAACATGAGGAGGAACTTCTTTACTGTAAGGGTCACAGAGCACTGGAACGGGATCCCCAGAGAGCTTGTGGAGTCTCCTTCTCTGGACATTTTAAAAACCTGCCTGGATGTGTTCCTGTGTGACCTGTGCTAGATTGTATGATCCTGCTTTGGCAGGGGGGTTGGACTTGAAGATCTCCAAGGTCCTTTCCAACCCCTGACACCCTGTGATACCTGTGAAATCAATATCAGAAAATGTCAATCTTTTGATTAAATAGACATAGTTGCTCACAGGGAATGGGAAAGAATTAACTACACCAGTTAAATTAATATGGGTTGGTTTTTGTTTGTTTGGTTTTTAGGACATTATTTTTTCCATAAGATATACATTTCAGCTATTAATAAAGTAGATAGATGCTTCCTTTCATTTCTAAAATAATTTGTTTTAAACAAAATTATGATAGCTGTTAATTGGTGGAGCGGGATTTTTTGGATACTTCACTCGGCTTCATAGCATTCCAACAGACTCTAGTTTTGAGCAATGATACAAGTGTTAACTTATACTATATTTCCTGCCTTCATATGGGAAGTATTTTATGACATATAATTTAAGAAGATCTTGCCTCTGTGGAAACACCATGGAATTGTTCTATATGCTGTTAAAAATCTCCTGGCCAAGAAAATAAATAATAAACAAAATGTAAAACTATCTCTCAGAATGACTCAATGCAAGACAACTCAGAACGCTGTGATGCAAACGAAAACTAGACAGCCAAAGTGACATCAGTCTTTTCTTCCAAAGTTGGAAATGAGACCACTTGGATTCTCACCTTGAGGTTTAATTTTGGACAAGCCTTTTAACTGACCCTGCCCCAAAACTTTGTTGTTATCTTATTTGTCTGTTCCTTTAAAGGACTGCTTCCTTTTGCCCTCTTCATAGGAGAGGGCTGGAACATGTCTCCTATGAAGAAAGATGGAGAGAGCTGGAGTTGTTCAGCCTGGAGAAGAGAGGGCTCTGGGCAGACCTTACTTCAACCTTACAATGCTTAAAGGGGACTTATAAGAAAGATGGGGACAAAATTATAACCAATGCCTGTCATGGAAGCAGGAGGGGCAATTGTTTTAAACTGAAAGAGGGTCAGTTTAGACTAGGTATAAGGAGGAAATATTTTAGCATGAGGGTGGTGAGACACTGGAACAAGTTGCCCAGAGAAGTTGTGGATGTCCTCTCCCTGGAAGTATTCAAAGGGGCTTTGAGCAACCAGATCTAGTAAAAGTAGTGAAAGGTGAGGTTGTACTAGATGATCTTTAAAGGTCCCTTCCAACAGAAAACATTCTATGATTCTGTGCTCCCTGGTATATGTGTCTTGGTATGAGGGGATGTTGTACTTCATGGTAGTAAACCAGAGAGGGATACAAACTCCATGGAGGCAAACAATATAATTAGGTTAAAAAATAAATCAGACAACTTCATAGGCAACAGGGATTAGGGATGCACAACCATAATCCCTCAACTGTGATGCTGGGATTTCTAGGAAGCCTGTGATTAGGTTAGTATATTCTCCCTGTTTAATGTGTCTCATCATCTCTGGGAGAATAGTGACCTAGCTGCATTGTTGTGCAAACTGTTGGTGTTTTACATGTGAAACTCTCACTCTAAAATTATAAGGTTTATTGGTCAGAGGCTGTCTGTTACAATATATGTGTGTCCATGTCAGCCACAATTCAGCACCAGGCCAGATTCAGCCCCTTTAATTCCTACGTAATGGAAATAGTGCATGTGGTCTCCAGATAGAAGACAAAATCTGATCTCCCTATTGCATATAATATTCCCTACAACATCCTTCCTTCCCTGAAAAACTGCCAAGTTTATCTGGAATGTAGTGTTTCTCAATTTACTTTACAGAAGTGGGAAAAATTCACAGGGTATCCTCATAAGTCTTCCTCAGAGAAAGAGGGTAACCTCCTGTCACTTCCCCCTTTGTCAAGAAACTACCATGAAACTTCACTAGCAATCAAGAATAGCTGGAAGGAGATTAAATTCACCACATAGTAAAATAGAAAAAAAACCCCAAACAACAAAACAAAAACCACAGTCCAGGCAGGAGTAACAACTTGACCTTCACAGGTGCCTTCCCAACATACCTGAGTAAGACGATCCAAGTCTGACTTTGCAGATCTGCCAAGGATCAGGTTCCACCAACAGCCCAACCATCATCACACAACTAAGAGGTGGCAAGTCATGCCTGAAGTTAACTGAAGTCAACTGAAGTCAACAAATCAGAACTAACAAAGGCCAAGGCTGAAGACATGTATGTCTATATGATAACTTGGGTCACAGGGCTGAGCTTAAATGGCAATCCTGAGCAATGGGCAGAGGGTGCCTGGGTGGTGGTCCCAAGTGGGCCTGGGCAGGTTAGTGAAGGTCCATAAATACACTCAAGGCCCTTGAAAACACAATACATAACTCAGATGCAAGAGGCTCAAATCAGTATATGCAGGAAGCAGCTTGCTCTGTGATATACCAGATAGATAACCTTAACTGAAGGTCTATCTGGCTCTGTTTTACAGCATAGATGTCTTTTTCTTCATTATTTAATAACATTTCACAAAACCTTGCATATTGGCTTCTCAGATTCCAAATATCCATATGTCTATGGGCGGGAATAGTTAGCACAACTTCACTCTCAGCATCTGTAGAGAAGCATACATAATGCACCATCTTGGCATAATAATTCCAATAAACAAGGACAGTGTTATTTCATTCTGTTTTCCCAACTTAATTGCACAAAACCTCAGACAGTTATTTTAGAATGCAAAAAACAGAGTAACTTGCAGAACATTTAATAGATAGAAAATATAATTATACTACTGAAGACAGTGTCATTGCATTTGCATAAGATTTAAAAAAAAAAAATTATTTCTTTGCCTCTTTTTGGGTTTTTGAATCCTTTTTAAGAACAGAGAAAGTAAGTACTGTTTTCATTTAAATTACTCCAATCTCCTGCTCTTTCATTACAGATATGTTTCCTGTTTTGTTCATATCCAGGAAAGCTGTGATTGATTGGAAGATGCTATCTTTATTCTCAGCCCTCAGGATAATTAACCCTGAAACACACAATCAAGGCTTTCCCATTAGTATGTTACACTGTAGGTCTGTATTTCTGAAAATGTTGTACGCATTACCCTACAGTTATCCTTGACATTTCATTAACAGCAGGCACAAATGTATATAGGGTGCGAAAGAGTTTACTATAGATTTATTTTTTACACAAAGATCCCATTCTATACATTTCAGTGCAGCCTGTTTTGATAATCATAGTTTGGTGTGTTTTGGCTTGTCTTCCTGAGCAGTGGCAGACATCTGCAGGCTTGATACCTACCTCTGAAGAGTACAGATGAGAGCCAGCCTGGTCTGAAAGTCGCATACCATTAAAGCAAAGTTCTATGCCTCTTATGCTCTTAAAAGAAAAAGGCACTTAGGGACACTAACATGCGTATGCAGCTACCAGCTCACATCTGTGGTATATCTCTGTGGTATGTATTACCCAGTAATCAGACCATTCTGAGATCCAGACATCTAAAAGACTGCTCAGTAGTGAGCACTGTAACTCCTATAGTCTGTGTTACCTTTGGCAATTACCCTGCACTGTGTTCTGAGGTTCTGATGGCATCAAGCAAGTAAGAAAAGAGTTCATAACCTCTAGTAGAAATGTTTATTCTTTGCAGAGTTACTGGTAATATTATGCTCTGCAGGATAGCTAAACCATTGTGAAAAGGAAGAAGTCTGGGAGGTTTGACATTTTTTATTTTGTTATTATTTTCTTTCTTTACTGTCAACCTACACTGTGATACCAGCAGGACTAATCACTGGATTAGGATGTTATTGCTTAGGAAAGCTCAGTGTATACATTTGCAATTCTGAAGAGCTTGCAGTGATCTAACTATGAAATTCACAGAGATACTGTCAGGTTTGGTGAAGGTTAGAATGAAAAAAATAATAATGCAAAGCCTGCTTTTTCTGTCACTTCTGTGTGTTTCAGGCTTGTTCCATGAACAGTGAAAATGCACAGTCTATTCTTAAAATTGAAGCTATGTATTAATATTAATAGTTATTACAAGACTATGTCTGGAATGAGGAACCCTGTTGTTAGTGTTCTGAATCTCATTTTTATCAAACTTCCCAGAGAAAGATCACATTAGAAACAAGTCATACACCATTAGTTTCTTGGTATAGTGATTTCTCATAGGAAAATACTCATTATAGTGATGGGAATTAAAATACAACATAGGTAAAACATTTGTTTATACTGCAGAAGAACTGGTGGATGTAAGAGTTCTCCTTTGCATAATGAGTTGGCTTGGTGGGAGCCCAAAATGAAAAGAAGATGCAGAGTAGCTGGACAAGGAGCATAAAGGGAGAACAGACAACCAACCTGTAATCAAACTGAGCTACACCCCTCTTGTTGCTTTTGAAATACATTTTATAGAGCTTAGTAGACTAAAATATGTTATCTAATCCTACAACACCAATCTGCTCTTCTACCTCTTCCCCAAATTTTTTTTTTCAGATAAGTTTGCATTTTTAGGTACATATGGACAATGAAAGGACACTTCTCTGTTAAATTACTTTTGTTTAATAGACCATTTATTATAGTTTTATAAAGGTAATTCATATTTCAGTTTATTCAGTGCTTCTCTAAAAATTGAAGGTAGCACATTTTTATGGTCATGAGGAATGAAGGCTCCACCTGAAGTTCATTTTCCATAGGACATAAGGAGAAGAAAAAAAGAAAAAAAAAAAAAGAAGGAAACAAAAATAAAGAAGAATGACTGGAAAAGCCATAAAATATAATTCCTATCACTTACCACCTTAGCAGAGCTGAGGATCAAAATGGGCTTTCAAGAATCATAGATATGAAAAGGGCTGTGTCTGATCTCATGAAAGCTGTGTAATGCTTAAGAAGCATTAATAGGAGCCTTAGGATTTGCTGCACATTGTGTTGAAATGTTGGGAAAAAATGAAGTTTAAAGAAGTGAGACAGTAAATAAATAAATGTTTTAATGGAAATTATGCTAGTCAGTGTGGTAGTAAGAACTTCTGATGTCAGACCAAAGCAAACCTGAATGGCAAAATAGGAGGACAATTTGCAGATGGCTTTAGAGATCCGAAGTTGTTTTGTTCATCAATTCTTTAAACAGATAGGTTTTTCATACCAGAAGAAACTTACTTATGCCTCTAAGAAGGTAGCAAACACATAAAACAAACTAGCTCTAATTTGTCATTTTCTGTCTATTTTCATGATACAGTCAGTTTAATGGAAACTGATAAGAGACACAAGTTACTAAAATATGAAAATCACAGAATTAGCCTTTATCGTGATTCCTTGGCTCAAGATGTCAAAAAAAAAAAAAAAAAAAAAAAAAAAAAAAAAAAGAGATTGTGGTGATCACAGAATGTTAGCTTAAGAGCTACTGCAGTTTGTTAATTTTTGTTAACTCTCAAGGGTTCACTGTAAATAACATCCACTTTAGAAGACTTCCTTTAATAATGAAGAAATCATGTTCATATGCTTATCTTAAAAGATTCCTATAACACTTGATTTTTCCCTGCTTTATGTATTGTATGGTTATTTGACATTTAAGTATCTTTGGATTTAAGGGTTAAAGGAATTTTATTCACACTTCAGCCTTACAGAACAGTCGTTATCCAGATGTTTAATACTTCTAATATTTACTACACAATGCCATGGTTTGTCTAGTACATTTGGTATTAACACATCACAATTCACTTCTCACCTTTCAAATTATTTGTGTTTATACTGATTTTGCAAATAATTTACCAATACTTTCTCATCTGAACACCTCAGGATGTACTAAAAAATAATTCTGAAAGAAGACAATAGCTAGCTCATATTAGGTGATGCATACATGTTTTTGCTTTGTTTGGAGGGATTCTGTCCTGTTTTATGGAAAAGTAGATGATGAAGATTAACAGAAAATTTAAACCAAGCTAGAAAATCATGCTGAGAACTACTGAAGTTGTTAACATTTGAGAGTATATTGAAAGATAAGATCCTTTTCACAAAACTCTGCAAAGGATTTTCAAAACCAGGCATTTTAATCTGTTAATTACCATGACATTTGAAATCTTGTTTTGTAAGGTTTGGTAAGGATTTGGAGATATTGAGAACAATATATTTAACATCCATTGAATTGCATGTGTGATTCATCATCTGGAAAAATTAAGGAAAACCTTCTGTGGACTGCAAACAGTGAAGTTTTAGATCTCAGACAGCTTCAGAGGCACTCATCTCTAGACATACAGAGATTATTAACACCAGTATCTAAAAGAGACATACATAGCCTTGAGGAGAAGGACTTTGGTGTTTTGGTCAATGAGAAACTCAACATGAGCCATCAATGTTCATTTGCATCCCAGAAGGCCACAACTGTATCCTGAGCTGCATCGAAGGAAGTATGGCCAGGTCAAGGGAGATGATTCTTCCCCTGTACTCCACTCTTATAAGACCCCATCTGGAATACTGCATCCAGTTCTGAAGCCCACAAGAAGAAGGATATCAAACTGTTGGAGCATGTCCAGAAGAAGGCTGCGAAGACGATTAGAGGGTTGGAGAACCTCACCTTTGGGAACAGGCTATGAGACATGGAGCTATTCATCCTGAAGAAGAGAAGTCTCTGAGGAGACATTATAGAGGCATCCCAGTACATGAAGTGGACCTACAAGAAAGCTGGGGAGGGACTGTTTATAAGGGATTGTAGCGATAGGATGAGGGGTTAAATTGGATGAGGGTAGATTTAGACTAGATATTAGGAAGAAATTCTTTACAGTGATGGTGATGAGACACTGGAACACATTGCCCAAGAAAGTTGTGGATGCCCCTCCCAGGATGTATTCAAGGCAGGGTTGGACATGACTTTGAGCAGCCTGGTCTAATGGAAGGTGTCCCTGCTCATAGCAGGAGTGTTGGAACTAGATGATCTTTAAGTTGCCTTCCAACCAAAACCATTCTATGATTCTATGGTCAATTGGAAGAAAATTAGGGAGGGTGACAGAGGAGGAGGATGATGAAAAGTGGGTTTGCAACTATAGAAGTTTGAAAGAGTTCTTTGAATAATACCTAAAGACAAAGGATGTCTCAGGTATATAAGGTACCTGGAGGATTTAACCACCTAAAGTATATATTTTGATGCTTGGTTTATGATAACTCTAGGATTGAAGATATTGATGACAAGTCAACAGCAGCGTTCCTCAAGGTTCAATTCTAGGGATAGTTCTGTTCAATACATTTAACAGTGACCTGGATGCAGGAGTAGAATGCACCATTAACAAAATATTATCAATCTGGGAGGTGTTGTTGACTCTCTAAAGGGACAAGATGCCTTGCAGAGGGATCTAGATAGACAGGAGCATTAAGCTATGATTATTTTGTGCACCTGGCATGGAGTAAAACCATGCAGAAGTATAAAGTAGGAGAGGAACGGCTGGAGAGCAGCCCAGAAGAAAGAGATCTAGGGGTGCTGGTTGACAGCAGGCTCAGTAATAGTCAGCAGTGTGTGCCCTGGCAGCCAAGAGGGCAAATCGCAACCTGGGGTGCATCAAACACAGAGTAACCAGACAGTCAAAAGATGTGATTATTCCACTGTGTTCAGTTTTAGTGTGGCCTCAGCTGGAGTGCTGTGTGCAGTGCTGGGGCTCACAGTTTAAGAAGGATTTTCAGGTCCTTTAACCTGTCCAGAGAAGGGCAACAAAAGTGATGAAGTGCCTAGAAGGAATGTCCTGTGAGAGGCGGGTTTTACATGTTTTTGACTGGGTTTGTCTATTTTGTAGAAAAGGATGAGCAGTGACCTCATTGTTCTCTACAGCTTCCTGAGGAGGTGACATGGAGAGAGAGATTTTGATCTTTTTCTTCCCCTTGTATCCAATAATAGAAAACATAGGAACCGCTCAGACTGGACATTAGGAATTATTTCTTTACCAAGAGGGTGGTCAAACACTGAGGCAGGAATCCTAGAGAGGTGGTCAATTCCCCAAGCCTGACAGTATTTAAGAGGCATTTAGACAATGCCCTTAACAACATGTTTTAACTTGGTCAGCACTGAAGTGGTCAGGCAGTTGCACTAGATGATTGTAGTAAATCCCTTCAAATTGAAATAGTCTAGTCAAGTCTAGTCTATTTTTAAAAAAAGTATTTAAAAAAAATATTTTAAAATCTGTTTGTGACTAAATCCTAATAGTAGATTCATGAAAGTGACTTTACCACTTCTGGAATTAAGCTACCCTCTGAGCAGCTCTGGTCTGGGCCCTGCACACCTCTGTGTAGTGTGAGACATTCCTGTCATGCTGCTCTGAAGACCTTCTCCACAAATGCACAGTCATTGAACTCCTACCCACCTTGCTCAGAAAAAAACCCACCAAACAACAGAGTAATACTACTTAGTTATTTTAGTATATTACTGCAGATCACAGCCAACAAAGAATGGGAATGGAGATGGCTAATTTTTTTTTTTTTTTTTTTTCAAAATATGTATTGAACATTTTATTTTAAATATGGGAAAATGATTCAGGTGTGGTTCTCTTCTGACTGCACCCTAACCAATATATCTATCCCATTGCATACATTACAAAGCATCCATCACTTGTGCTAGGAGTGCTGTCAGATGCCTCTGCTCTGCCACTGCATGTATGCTGAACTAGCTGAAATATCTTAAAGGCATCTCAACACAAAACGTTTAGTGGAAATCAGCCCTTATATTTCTACATCTCACTTTTATTCTTACTTGCTTGTAGGCTTAGACTTCTATTGGTAAAGTGGAATACTGAAAAATCCATCAATTACGTAAAGGGTTTGTGGGGTCAAGCCCAATGGCGGGGTGGGGGGCACGGTCCCTGCGATCACCATGCCAGGGTAACCCCGTCCAGAGCTGCTCCCCATAGGGACCGTG
>JANIJG010004697.1:0-103598 GCA_024611175.1 Megaceryle torquata | reverse complement strand
CTTGGTTTTTTTTTTTTTTTTGGGAAAAAGAAATTATATGTATTTTTTTGGATTATTATAAAAAAAGAGAGGAAAAAAAAAGGGGGGGGGGTGGGGGGGAGAAATCCAGTCAATAAAGAATATGAACAAATTATCAAGTTTAGGTTTGAGCTGAAAAAGTTATTTAACTCTTATTTGCACTAGAGGTAGCTGAGGTATCTAATTTATAGAAGCAGCCTGACTTTTTTTCTGGACAAACTAATCAAGCAAGCATGTAAACAAAAATCAAGATTTTTCTGGATGTTAAAAAAAAAAAAAAAAGCAGAGCATCATAGGGCATTTTAGAAATGATTTAGAAAGCTTGCTCCTTTAAATTCCTTTCAAAACCAGGCATTTCTAAATAAAAGCGACACGGGCTCTTGAATGAATTATGGCCTTTGTCAAACATTGCACTGCCAGGTCACAGTCCCCCATGAATCAAACAGATTTGGTGATATCTGTAAACTTGTATTTCATTCTCATCACAAAAAAAAAAAAAAAAAAGGACTGGTATGGGACGGAGGTTTATAATTAGGATATTACTTCTTGGCAACAAGACACAACCAGTCTAAATGACCTGTGCTTTGAAGGTGGAAACTGTGAATGACAACAGTAATGACAAGGAGTGCTATAAAAGGTCCAACATCCAGCTGAATGAAATCCTACCAGGGGTCTGATTCCCCACTGCTTTGCACCATTTCCTTGTCACAGACATCCCTACAGAGCCAGTATGAAATGCTATCAAATTAGACAGGATTTTACACCCATTTCTCATCCTAAAGGTTGGACAAGCAGTTCAGAATTAAAGTTAAATTTGTTTTGTCCTCTTGTATTTGAGAAATATCTATCTATGTTTACATAGATAGATGGTTTACAGATCTAAGAATGCTGGATAGAGATAGATTTAAATATATATATCTTTTAAATATGTATTTATTTACACACACATATATTCTCCTTTATTGCTGAACACTGAAGCTTTCACAATTTTTTTTTTATACAAACAAATGAAGAGCATATTGAGTAACTGGCTTTAGTTTGTATCTACTGGATAATTTCTGTATGTTTGCTTCCAGTTTTAAGCCATGCTTGCATATCATTACCAGTGGCAGTAAAGCACACATTTGTAGGTAATGCTCTAATCTCACAGTCAACTCCAATAATCTTTGTGTGGCAGGCTTCTGAATGAAATTGTTTTACAGTCCATATGTATGTGAAATACAATAGTTGTGTATGCAGGACAAAAATGATAGCAGCATATTTTAGGTAGAGTAAAAGAGTATGTAAAACTTTGCTAGGTGCTCCCACTATTCCACGAGCAAAAATAGGATTTTGCTGCAAAGAGTTTATTCTTTAAGCCTTTGTCTCCATGGGGAGCTCATTCTACAGGAATTCAGTGTGACTTTCCCATGTTGTCAATAATGCAGACACATTTTTTTGTGTGTGTGAGCAGCTTTCTGCACCACTTTTTACACTGTTTTGAAAGTGGGATAAGTCCTCCTACCTGGAAATAATCTTACTATTATGTGTGCATATGGGGAAGCTAACATACCATAGCTGATACTCCATACATTAACAGTTTACCTAACTATACAGTAACTTCCTTTGTAGGGAAAATGCAAAACCATAGAAGAAGACATGGAAAATCTTTTGCTTGAATCTCTCCTATTTGAATTTAATGCCTATTTTTCTAAACTATCTCATAGACTTTAACCCTTTTAAGTTTTATGTGTTTTAGTCTCACAACCTCCATGCTCTTTGTTAGCAAACAATGTATCTCCTTTCTATTAACTGAATCATTTACAAGACTCCAATCCCAGAGAGTATTTGTCATCATTGCTATGTTCTGCAAAGGCTTTTGAAAGTAACTGAGTCCACATAAAATTGCATACAATACAGCCAGATGCATAATGTATTCTCATGATCTAGCCCTTTATATTATCATCTAATTTATGATCTAGTCCATTACATTACAAAAACCTCTCACACTGAAGTTACTTGAACAATAAACAGAAAATAGCTGTGAATAACAGGGCAGGTTCATCCTGTCCTTTATTGAAGGACAAATGCACAGCAGAAACACTACATAGACCTCTAGGAAAAATTTGTCTATCTTCAGCCAGCCAGATTACTACTGCTGAGTGCATTGAGGCTTGGTTTGTAACTCATTCACAGGAAGGCAAAAGCACCACAGAAACACTCAGCAGATTTCAATGCCCTGCCTTCACACTGTGTGGAAGTGGCCACCAAAACACAGAACGGCTGAGGCTGGGAGATACTTCTGGAGGTCTCTAGTCCAATCCCCCTGCCCAACGCAGGCTCAACCAGAGGATGGCTCAGAGCCTACCTTCCCCAAATGAAGTGCTGGTACAATTCTTTTTTTTTTATTATTATTTTTTATTATTATTATTTTTCTTCTTTTCTTTTTCCCCTCTCAGCATTTTGAGTTCTTTTGATTTCCCTTCTCTCATTACAAAATTTTAAGCTACGTTCTGGTGGAGAACTGAAATTGCAATTGAACTGCAAGAGAAGCTCACCAAAAAAACCCTGGAAATGAAGATTCTCGCTTTTTCACACTTACAATGTCAAGCATTTGGTAAATAAAAATATCTTATGAGACTTGCAATATAACCACGAAAAATGGCCTAGAAATACAGTTCAACAAATGGAATTTTGCATATATTCAGCCATCTAAATTATGGGATTAAAGTCAGTCTTTCAAGCCCTATATTTCACATTACAAGCTCACTGGACTCAGGAGACTGAAAAAAAGTATCACCTTTTACCATGCAACCTCGCACTGGATTTCAGAGGAAAAGCTGCATTTACAGACTAGGTGTCATGAACTCAAGAAAAAAATTGAGCAGACACTGCGAGGGTTTGGGGATAACTTTTCTTGTACTGCAAAGCTCTACCAGCATCTCCCACTCATGATTACAACACATTTAGTTTCCTTGTGTTTCACAAATGGATAATCTTTGTTGGATCAATGGGTTCTGTTCAAACAAATGAGAACTCACTCAGAAAGAATGGTCAGAGAAGTGAAAGAAAGGAGAAAAAAAACCCAAACAACCAAAGAAAGACAAAATGAGGTTCAAGATTTAACTAGATTTAGAAGAGGGCATTTGTCCATAGCCCAGTGTGGCAGTCTTAGTCCAAACTATAATAATTTAAATGACACCATGAGTACCACATCATTGCTCTAGTGCATAAAATTCTGTCAGTAAATCAAAGTCATTCCAAAGGGTGATGGTACCATTAAGTACTTGGTCAGTGGTGAAAAGATCCAGCATCATTTAACTAATTAAATTCATTTGTTTTATATAAAACAAATCCTTATGAGATCTTTAAGAAACCCAAACACATTTTTTCACTTGTACAAGAATCCTTCCTTCAGCCCTAGAGTGATTTCCTACCTCCTGACATGACAAGGCTTCAGACACAGACAGGTAAGAGATGAGCAAAGACCCAGTCCATGAAATGAAGCTATTAAGAGAGGAATCCTGCTGACATCAGAGTAGCAACTTGCATAACCTAGGTAAGTGCTTGCAAGCACATATGCAGATGGTTGCAGGAAGAACTTTCTAAGGCTGGGGGGGGGGGGGGAAGAATGGACTATCTCTGCCCCCTCCCCAGTCCTGCAAGGCTCCACCACTTTAACTTGTGCAGAGGGTCACACGGACACTTGGTAACCTCATGAACTGAAAAATACAAGCCACCATTAATGAGTCCTCACATCTGTGTGGAATGAATTCAGCCTGAAACGAAGGTATGTGGGGGCAGAAAGGCAAAAGAGAGCTTGCCAATGAGAATAAACACTATGAAAACTGAGTCACTTCCTTTGTTTTTCTTCCTTCCTTGATTAATATAATCAGATAATTATATTAATACCTATAGCTCAAAATTATTAAAAAAGTACATTTTTCAAGAAAGCAAAATGAAACTATTTGGCATTTCTTATTTATTGATAACGAATAAGCTTGATAGTTGTTGATATAAAGCAGCAGTCCAGGACTGACATTAACCAGCACAGTCTGTGATGTCAATGTTATAAATCATACACGGGAGTCTCATGTTATGCAACATCCCACAAACTGGAGCACTAGCCATTTTTTAAAGTAATAAAGTTAAAGGGTAAGTAGGTTACTTATCGCGTTACAGCACTCAGGCTTCAGCTAGTACAACACTTCAAAATATACAGATGGACATTGGAGTCTCTAAATCAATTTGTAGTTTCTGAACTGGAATTACAGACCAAAGCCTAAAAACCCGTGGAGTCCTGAAGGAGATTTTGAAAAGTAAAATAGAAGAGGTACCATTACATAATTATATTTGGGAGGAAGAAATGCCATAAAATGGTGCAATGGGATTCCAAAGCTAAAACCGTAGCATGAAGAATAACTTTTTTTAGGGCTAGAAAGTTTAATCATATTTTTGGAAGAACTATAGGAAACCAACACCTAAACAGCTACAGCATACTTAAAGTATGTTCCACTTCACCAGATTCAATGGTGGTTTAGTTGACTTCTTTTAGTGACAGAAGAAATTTGGAGTTTAATTGAATGTACCGAAAAATCTAAAAAAAACCAAACAACCCCAACCTAACAAAAGCCCCCAACCCAACACCCCCCCCCACACACACACCCAAACCTCCAAACAAACGACCTTTTCCTCTCATGCAGGGTTTCATATATTGAGTAAGTCCCTCCATTTGAAAAGCAAGAGGTCACTTGAAGTTCCCAAGCTGCCCAGGGGCAAGGACAAGTCAAAAGTAACAACCTCCATTTTCCTGTACAGGAAGGGGGAGTAAAAGAGGAAAGTGAGCTAGAAAGTTCCCTTTTAACTGAGGGAAGACACAAGCCAGTCAGCTTTGACCCCTTTCCTCCTCAATATCTTCTCCACTAAAAGAGGATGAGAAGAAAGAAGAATGTGGCTACTGGAGGTGGGGGGGGGTGGCAAAAGACGCTCCAATTTAGCGGTGTGAGCAAGAGCTGAAACCAACTACATCTCAGGCATTCCTTACTTCAGTTTCATAGAAAATTTCATGTTGGTAATAAATCTAAAACTGGCAAATACCAAACAGTCTCTCCCCAAACACTAAGTCTCATTTACTATAAGCAGAGAAGCCAGGATTCCTATGTCTTCATCATATAGGGGGACTATAGACATGTGCAGAAAGTGCATGCCCAGTGCTAGTGAATTGAAATGACACGTCTGTGTCACGTCAGGGCCTGTCCTTGAGAACAGGTTAAATGGCAGAAGAGAGAGGTGGCATTTAGAGGAGCCACATGCCACATGGATGTCATCTCAGGTTGTCCTTTACAAGCCAACAGAGCATCCTTCCTGTAGACAACCCTTGCAGCAGAGGCTCATGGTAACTCTTAAATTTATGTTATTGTATTAATGATGGAGTATTACAATGAAATGGAGAAGGGGAATTCCCCCCCACCCCCAAAAGCAGAAATCCTGCCAAGCCACCTAGAAGCTTCCTGCATTGCTTCTCTTGCTTAGGCTGGGTTTTTTTTGGACTGAAGTTCTTGTGTGACCTCGTGAAATCCTACCCCTTCACATGCTGACAGAATGATGATTATGGAGCTATTCTTAGCCTTATGACAGATCTAATGACTGGTTCAGCTAATATTGCTTTTCAAATGCTACACATCCATTCCTCTAGGGCTATTGTGTTGTAAATCTGTTGCTACAAGTTTCAAAATATCTTGCAAATATTTGCTTTCCTTTTATGTTCAACAGTCTAATATGGTGTTAATAATTTGTAACTAAGAAATATCTAAATAAACAGCCTTTAAAAAATTCATCTACTAATGACAGGATGATGTTGAGGTTTTCATTTTGAGACCATTTTTTGTGTCAGGGAAACAAGTATGACCTCTCTCTTGGGAAGTGTTCACAAGACCAGGTCCTTATTTTACCAGGCTGTGTTCTTCAAGGATACACTGAGTTGGCTGAAAGGGAGTTTGCAGTTCTACTCCACCAATTAAGGACAATCCTACAAAGCCTGGCTGCATAACCTGCAATGCTCATGTACTTCTCGCAGCTTCACTGGAATTACAATGAAGCTCATTACTTCCCTTCTCTGAATCCCGTGTTACAGTTATTTCATTACCATAACAATCTATCACTTCAGGGAATAACTCAAAATTTCCATCATATCCCTTCTCCAAATATTCCTTTTAAGCCAAAGGCTATTCTTTAGCAAATCTTCATTACAGATGGTGCCTTTGATACCTACGTTGTTTTGTGAAATTCAGTAGTAGGTGACTTACTTGAAATCCTCCACACTACATCCAAACACAAAAAACTCTTGGGATTTTTTCAGTGACTCCAACTGAAAAAGGTGAGATTTATTTCAGTAATTTCTTGCTCTCTTTAGATGTAGCATTTTTACAGTTTCTTCCTCTACTGGCACCTCTGTACTGGGTTTTCTCAAAATAAGACTTCTTCCTACCTGCCCTGGAAGTTCCAGCCAGGGACTGTAAGCAGGAAATCAGTGTTCGGTTCTCCTTCCAGTCCTGAGCTCCATGCACACACACACACTTTTATCCTTTCCTTATCTCTCTCTCAGCTTTGGCTCATAATCCCCACTTCAGGCCACTTCCCCAAGTCTCTCAGAAAAACATGCAAGTCTGATTTCATTCCTCCTTTTTTCCTCTGAGCAAAATGTTTCTCCCTGATAGTCCTCTCCATCATGCCAGTAGAGAGCCAAACGTTCCTGTATTCCAGTTGCTTCTCTAACCTGTGTTTTTCCTTTGATGTAGTAACAGCAATTTTTGCTGTAAGACTCTCAAGCTTTATTATTTTACTTAACTAGCAATGTCACCTTGCTTTATTAATAGACTTAAATACTTAAGATATTTCTCCTGAGTTCTCCAGCTGCTCCACTCCCTCCACTCAACTTTTCTCCAGCTACCTCAGTTCAAACTGTGATGGGTACAACCAGAGAGTGCATGGCGAGTTCTTCCAGCAACAGAAACTCACTGATAGCAACAGAGCAACTGAGGGGGGAAGGGGGGGATGTTTAGATTTAGATCTGGTTTACTCCATTTTACTCCAAAATTATTCTGTATTAAGTCCATAGCACCAGATTCATGGAGACACTGCCCACAGTATAGAATCAGAATCATTTTGGTGGGAAGAGACCTTTAAGATCATTGAGTCCAACTATCAACTCAGAACCACCAAGTCCACCAGTAAACCATGTCCCCAGGGGCCACATCTACACATCTTTTAAATACCTCCAGGGATGGTGACTCAACTACTTCTCTAGGCAGCCTGTTCCAGGGCTTGACAATCCTTTTGGGGGTGAACTTTTTCCTCATGTCCAACCTAAACCTCCCCCAGCACAACTTGAGGCCATTTCCTCTTGTCCTATCACTTGTTACTTGAGAAAAGAGACCAACTCCCACCTTTCTACAACCTCCTTTCAGGTAGTTGTAGACAGTGAGGTGGTCTCCCCTCAGCCTCCTTTTCTCCAGGCTAAACAATCCCAGCTCCCTCAGCTGCTCCACACAAGACTTGTTCTCCAGACCTTTCAACAGCTTCATTGACCTTCTTTGGACACAGCCCAGCACCCCAATGCCTTTCTGGTACTGAGGGGCCCAAAACTGAACCCAGTAGTCAAGGTGTGACCTCACCAGTGCTGAGTACAGGGGAACAATCACTTCTCTAGCCCTGTGGACCACACTAATTCTAATCCAGACCAGGATGTCCTTGGCTTTCTTGGCCATCTGGGCACACTGCTGGCTCCTGCTCAGCCGGCTATCGACCAGCACCCCAGGTCCTTTTCTACTGAGCAGCTTTCCAGCCACTCTAATGGAATCATAAAAGACCAAGTCTGTAGCTGCTTATACTACAGGGAAGTGGAGATAAAGTTAGAATCTTTCCTGAGGTAACTGCCACTATCATCATATAGGCCATTAAGAATATGCACAGGTCATCTCCTGGACAATCATAGCTCATCAGCTCTGCCTGTGAAAATATTCTTTTTGTTTACAGATTTTTGAGCCTCAAATCAGACTAGAGCAGAAGTATTCTGCAGAACACAAAACATTTCCTTATCAAACGCTGCTCTTCGGTGTAAAAATCCAAACTGGGATGACATTATGACATTAGGTTACACCTTTACCTCTATCAAACAGTCCAGATTGCCAGGAGTATTTGCAACTGCCAGACAGTGTTCAGGAGAAATTTGTAAACCAGAGGTGCCTGCAGCACAGGTATCATTCATGCAGCTATCTCCTTTGGTCAGCTTTCCAACAACTAACAAAATCCAGTCACTTGGTTTACACGGTGTGGCACTGCACGGCACCCTTAGACATCCAAGTCCTGTAAATTCAAACCTGTAAACAACCAAATCAATATCACAGCCGTCAGTCTTGCACAGCCCACAGAAAGCTTTATAAAGGCACGCTGCAATGTATTTGAGGGGTATGATTAAACACATGCATCAAGAAAAGACACACACATAGACACGCTTGAAAACTAAAGATCTTTATGAATCTCCATATACACCTCCTAGATGGTTAACTGTAATCCTCACAGTGTTCAGGAGGGAAATGCTCATTCTTCATACGTGTTTATCCCAGCACGTATGTGAGGCAGGATAACCCTGCTCTCTAGCTGTTGGATGAAGCAAAGCTGTGTCGTTGGCCATGATCCACATTTCCCATGAGATCAACAGCACTTTGATATGTAAAAACCTGGGCTGCCTAAAACTTTACATTCAGGCTTTTCTCCATGTATTTGGGTGTAAAGGTATAAAGAACTGTTCCCGGAATCTATACTATAGAAACTGAAAATGCAAAGGAACCCTTTTCACTGATAACTCTCTCAATTTGACAGAACTTTTTTGTGTTGCTCAGTTTAATTGTAAACTTCATAGAAAATACAGAACAGACTGCACAGAATCAATCGTTCTGAAAAGCTCCTATGACATAGTGCCCTAAATTGTTTTTGTGGTGCAGTAACATAGCAATAAGATTGTAAACTCGAGGATACCGAAAGATTCACCGAGGTATATGAGAAATTCAATTATTCACAAGAGAAGGAAAATCAGGTAAGTAAAACTGCTTTTGTTTTGAGTATACCAACCAATCCTGTGGGTATCAGATGAGGTTATGCTTATTGGCAATATTCCCAACAGGTAGCAGAGTGCAGACAACAAACTTGGGAACATAGCAGACTTCTCAGTGGCTATTGAGGGTTACAGCTTTTATCAAAAAGTATTTCCAGCTGTAATGTCTATGGAGAAAAAAATGCTTACTCAGAGCCTCACAAAACGATGCCGTGTACGTACGTCAAAGAGCGCTAACCTCCAGTGAAACCATAATGCCATTTTAAAGTTCAAGCTCCTAAGCATTTACTTGTAACAAAA
Organism: Megaceryle torquata; assembly: GCA_024611175.1. Classification (NCBI taxonomy): domain Eukaryota; kingdom Metazoa; phylum Chordata; class Aves; order Coraciiformes; family Cerylidae; genus Megaceryle; species Megaceryle torquata. The sequence goes on along the minus strand of JANIJG010004697.1, from coordinate 94,189 downwards.
GCACATCACATGAACTGACCCTGAGTGGAGCAGAAGCCCAACAATGCTAATTAAGAATGTACATTTTAAGACTCCTGGCCTTTAAAAACATGTGAGAGGTGCAAGTGTAGAAGTCATTTTTTTCTTCTAAGCTGTAGAAGACATCAAGCCAAAGCATTTGATGAAGGCAAATGCAGCATGAGTACTGTTCATTTCAGTTAAAATTTACCGTTGTCTGAGGGCAGTATCTCATCCTACTGATGAGGTATAAGAACAGCAGTGATGGTTCAAGATTTCCCAGTATTCATTTCTATTTTCCTGCTGTTTATCCACGGTATGTGTGTAGAACACAGTCCCCATTGTTCAGGCTGTAAAAATGAAACCCAGGGGCAGCAGTCCCTACACTGAAGGCTTGTAGACCAGATACAGAAGAAAAGAAAAGAAGTAGGAGAGTAAAAAGAATCAGAGGTGACTGCTGACCTCCTCCAGGTTAACCATTTAGGTGTGTGACAGAGAAGGAAACAGAGCTGCCATGAAGCCTTCAGAGGAGCAGCTGCACGGCCACATCTCTATTCTGAAGCAACCATCTGTGTCATATCCCCCACACCGGGCAGCACTGGGGGCTTTCCCTGTAACCTATTCAGCATATTGGCAGCAAAACAGCAAACACACCTTCTGGAAATAAACACAGCTCTGTCAGAAGCTTTCTTTGGAAGTCATTCGCAGTGGACGTTGGGATGAGCAGCTGCTTCCTTACAGTGACTCTTCCAGGCAGGTCCCAAAAATCTAGGTTAGGCTCCTCCTATCCCAAGGGATTCAACAAATTGCATTTTTCTTTTCTATAGGTGGCACAGGAATGAATCAACTTATCCCCTTCCTGTTCCCCCACTTGAGCAGGCACAAAGAACTTGAGTCTGCCTTCTGGTGTGCCCTGGGTTAACGGATGCATCTGCTACTTTATTCATCTCTGGTTTGTATGTACCTTACACACCTCAAAGGAACTGAAGCAGACCTGTTCAATCACACTTTGTGGAAAAGTCCTACAATTGAAGGTACTAATGAGTCATGATGTTTGTGAAAGGAAGAACAACCACCCAACACCGTGAGTTAAACTTAGACCAGCCAGTCCTATAATAAAAATATACAGCTTTTTAGGATTGCTTAGAAGAATTGTCCAGGTAGAAGTGACAGTAACAAGAGGGTGCAAAGGACAAAATCAGTTTAAATTGTCAAGGATGCAAAAAATCAAACCAAATAAACAAACAAAAAAAATTCTACGGGTAGAACAAAGACTCCTGTATGGAAAAAAAAAAGGGTTCAAGACAGATCATCGTTTTGTGTAGTGATTATTATTAGCATAGTGCTTCCTGCAAGAAAGTATACCTAGCTGGAGTTGTAAAAGCAGCAGTAGATAAAGCAGAGTGCTCACAACTTAGCAACAGCTTTGAAAGTATTGTCAATAAAGCTACAGAGTTTGAAATAGGGCCAAGTGATAGTACGTGATAATACTGCACAATTGAAGCAGCACTTCAGTATCTAATCTTGGGATTAGAGCAGATCTGGAGGTTCACACTATTGAAACCATGTCAAGGCTGAATTTATAGCTCTCCTTGGCAGATATAAATAACAGCTACAGATTATTGGAGGCAAACTTTGATATACTTGACCAAAAAAATGCCTATCTTAAAACCATGGAAACTTTCTTTTTCATCCAAAAAAAGAAAAAGAAAAATCCTCAGCTGCAATAGATGCTGAGGCATCTGTTTCCCACTATCCCTGTGTTTATATGAATGTTTCTAAGGATCCAGTTCCTTGATATTTTGGTCTTTGATGAGTTTACTTGAGCAAAGGACCTGGCTACAAACCAGCTTTTTACCACACGGCAGGACTTCATATGCAAGGTGCAATCTTCACATTCTCCCCTGTGGGCGTGCAGCAGTAACCCTTGAAGTGAAATATTTAGCTCAGACAAGTAAATCCTGAAGTCACACAATTCCTTAGTAGTAAGGGTATTAATTTGTTATTTTGTTACTTTAGTTTGTTGAAAAAAAATTGTTTTACATACACACACATACATGTGTGTGCATATATATATAAAAACATCAAAAAGAGGAAGGACTTGAAGACAGTATTGTATTGGTTTGGAAGCCTGGAAAGGAAAATAAAAAAAAAACCCTAGAGGGCAGGGGTGAAAATCTGGAAAAAAATGGGGAGATGCCATATTGGAAAGTGATCTTTTAAATAACTGGTTTTCAAGTCGTGTTTAGAAGCTGTCCAGGATACAGCCAAATAAGATTACAGCTGTTGTACCAACCTCTCCCTGTCATACTTGGCTAATATCATGCCTGTGCTACTCCAAGTATAATTACTGTTTGTTTTTCAACAGCTACACAAACCATACATTTGCTAGAAACTGTTTATAGATTTTTCTTTCTTTTATTTCCACATTTGCATGGAAATTTCAAAGTGAAAATTCTTGCCATAAAACATGGTTCCTTTTTTTAGCCTGACTGACAGATGCAGCTGCTTCAGCAAGAACAAAACTCAACTCTATTAAACCAGTAATCCTTCCATATGACATTGTCACATAGCACAGATGTCCTTTCATAGGATTTCTGTCAAGGGGATGGCTTGCCATTCCACGCTGACAGGTAGGGCTGGGGATGATCAGCAAAGAGATCAGAGATTACTTAAACTGCCTTTCATCAAATTTAAACCAACCTTTATGCAATTCACTGTGGAGCAAAATTAATTATTACCCCGCAGTACTTGCTTCCATTTATACACATCTAAATGCTACCAAACTTTGGAAATGTGAGAGCTTCCTGACCAAAACCAGAGCACCTGCCATTAACTCTTGAATGTCTCAAGACTGGAGATTTCCAGTGATTTAAGCTTCCTGGAAAATTTTTCCACACTTTCCCCAACCCCTGTCTTGTTGGAGCCAGAGTAGCTGGGATGCCTTAGTCAAGATAGAGAGAGATGCAAAAAAACCCCCATTTCAGTATTTTTAAATCATTCCTGATATAGTTTTCCTGTGCTGGATATACAAAGTACATGGTGCTCAGGATCTAAGGCAAAGGATTTCCTGTCTTGCACATGCCTCCTATAATTCACCTGCAGCTTTATCACCCACAGCTATTATGCCATCACCAAAAATCCATACTGAAGAGAGTATTCATTGCTGCTACTCTGTGGACGATACAACTTTGACATAGTCTAGAAGCCATAATAATGTATGCACCAGATGTTCAGGACAAGGAAATGTGTCATTTGGGTATCCTTCCTTGGTGCTCTTGAACCAAAACTGACCCTAGCAAAGGAGAAGTACTTTTTTTTACCAGTCCATTAGATGTGCATTCTCAAAGCATAAGTTCCCTTGCATAACCTTTCTCTTCTTTAAGAAGCTCCTTAAGTAAAGACCAGCACATCTCCTTATTTTAAACAAGAAAATCTCTAGGCTAATTGAGAAACAATCAGACTTTTACTTCTTTGCCCTTTGGTATAAGAGAAACAAGCTTTCAAAAAGACACATTTCTTTCATTTGCAAGAAATTAAATCCAGGTTTAAAGCTTTTCTCCAGCCCACTACTGTTTGCTTTCTTTGGAGGGAAGTTACAGCAGTGCCAAGTCCTGGGAAGAACTTCGACATGTGTTGGCAATCTTGCAAACTGAATTTAGAGTCCTTCAGACTCCACATTGGGATATTTATTAAGATCAGGTCTTGCCTGAAGCTCTTTATGGGAGTTATGTTAAGCCACTGGTCTTCTAGAGTGAGTTTCCTGTTGTTTATCCCTGACGATGTTTAGAGCAATGCTAATCCACTTCCTGGGGCATCCCACTGAGATACAAGTCACATTATTAACAGCTAGTAGTTTTGAGCTCCATTTCCAACAGGGCCATGCAATTTGGTTTCTGGAATCTCCTGCACAGCTTTTTCATTTAGAAAAAAATGACTGCTGGCTGGAGAGAAGTAAAAACAAAATGAGAGAAAAAAATTCTATAGAATTTCTATAGATAGTATTTTTTACATGATCTGTATTCCCCTAACTTTCAGCGGGACTGTGCAAATTGTAAGCTAGAATACAGATTTTTGTCCCTTTTTGTACAAGGTATATCATACAGGTCATCTATTACACATCTTAAAATATAGAAGTGATCTTGTAAGGGCTCATGTGACAGTGATTTGTGATCAGATTCCCAGCTAGTATGAAACTATCTCTATTGAAATCAATATTAGAATATAAAAATTGATCGAGTTAATAACAATTTCTACAACCTGGGTATCTATCCTATCACCTTCACTACTAACTTTTCAGCCTTTATGGAAATTCAAGCCCTGCATGTGCATTAAGTTTCTCTTTTCTTTTTCCTTTCAGTAAACAGTTTGTGATTGCAATTGGGACAAGCTTCCTATTGGCCTTGGGGGTATTTCAGTTTGTCACTCAAGTAGAAGTTGTCCAGTTTGTCTAGTACTAAGGTTCATAAATATTCTTAACCATCCCACAACACCTTCATTTTTCACAGGTTGTGATGAGCTCGGGGAAGGGGAGGACTAAAAAACAAAACCAAAACCCAACAAAAAAAAAATCCCCAACACATTTTGGCTATACTCAGACAGTGGATGCACTCTCAGATGACCCCCTGACGTTTTCCAGTCATTGCAGAAAGGGCTGTCCCCTCTCTGGAAATAATCTAAACACTGACCCTCCTAACTGTCGGAAAAGAACCAGAGATGAGGAAAAAAAATTAGCCTATAGAATTTTTCTGATCAACAGCCTTCTCTTAAAACTGCCACTGTATAACTGAACTAGGGGTTGCTTTAACTGCTAACAAACAAATATTTGTGCAGGGTTTCCTCCCACATAAGCAGAAATAGACTGTGGCTATGATATCGTTATAGGAAAGAGTCTGCAGAAGTGGTAGCACTGTGAAAGTCAGATTGCCTTCTTAAATTCTTCCTCTACCAAAGTGACAGTGAAAATGTGAGATTAACATTTCTCCTCCAAGTGGGATTGCATCAAATTTAGCATAAATACATTGCAGCACAGGATCTAACAGAAACAAATGTACAAGCATAGCAATAAGCATAGGCAGAAATAAGAAAACTGGTGTTGAAGACAGGCATTGAAACAAGGCACTCGTACTCAGGGAAGCCTGAATGGAGAAAGAGAGCTGATCTGGAACAGAACAACGTATTCTAAAACTCTGGAATTGAAAAGAACGTAAACTCGAGGAAGGACTGAACAGGATTATGTTAATAATGTTATGTTAATAATTCTACTGAACTCTAAGGTCTTAGCAGAGAATGCTACGGGGTTTAGAAAGGTGAGAATGCAAAAAAAGCTGGGAATACTCCAGCTTTGGTTTTGTTACTCTCTCCTCCTTACACCCCTGGGACAGGTCATCAAGCAGGGCTAATGCCTGACATTGACTTCATTACTCAATCTCCCATGCAAGGGCAGCACGAGTTGTTTCTCAAAGGGATCTAAAAGGGAGGAACAACATCTTAAAAATATGCTCATTCGATAATTTGTAGAATTTTCCATAACTCTACAGAGCACTATCTGTAGAAAAGTCTCTGGAGAATTGTTAAGGGTAGAACACGCATCTGTCAAATTTAGGTCAAGCTTCTATATGTAAAACTTGAAGTACTCCAGGTAAACCCAACAAATATCAGGGAAATTTATGTGGAACTTTTAGTAAAACTGTGGGGGTACAATTTGAAAAAAGAGAATTTACATTATGGCTAGGTACTCTGGCTTATTTTAAATGAGAGGTTGTATACAGATGGAAGAACCTTCACTTGCAGTTTCTCAGAGACTGGAGGAGGCAATCATGTGGTACCCCAGAGAATCAGGCCTAGCCACGTACTGCTAGACTTCTCTAGGTTAATGGGGTGATATTAAGCAGTGAATGTTTGTCAGGTACCAAGGAACAGCAGAACTGCTGTGCCTCTGCCCTTGTGGAAAGGCTTTAATTTGCTTAACGTTTACGGGAAGAGATTGGCCCCACTGAACACCCACTGTGTGACTGGTCCTTATGCTTGTTCATATTTCCATCACTGACATCAGAGAAAAACATTTGTGGATCAAAAAGAGTTTACATTACAGGTGAGGGGATATAAACAGTACAAGAGAGTACAATAAAGTACTGCCAGATTTCTTTAATCTAGAATGAAATGGGGAAGGGAAGAGGAAAGAAACATCAAATCAGCCCTTTTACCACTGACGGGAGATTTGTTGGGTATTTGAATAACAGGGTATTTGCTGCACAAAGTAACAAAACATTGGATATATCAGCAGGATCAAGAGTTCCTCACCCTGAGGAATCCATCAAAAAGTTAATAGTTATGCTTTTCTAATTTAGCTCTTTACACTTGTGCTTGTTGTGGGTTGGTTTGGGTTTTTTTTGTGTGTGTGTGTGGTTTTTGGTTGGTTGGGGTTTTTTTGTGGTTCTGGATTTTTTTGATTGTTTGTTTTATTTTTCTGTTTGTTTTATTTTTCAGTTTGTTGTTTCCTTGGTTGGTTTTTTACTGTGAAATACCAGGTGATTGAATTGCCTAACATTAGTTTTGTGCTTTAAAAGAATATGTATATATAAATAAAAAAGAACTTCATTCATTTGCCTGAACTGCAAATTTTAATGGTGCCAAAGCCCCCAAAGAGGCAATATTTAGTTCTAAAGAAAGTAGAAAACAGCGAAGAGCAATAGGTGCCAGGACATGTTAGGAAAGGAAATCCACAGTTGCCAGCAAATGGTCAGGTCAGAAACAAAAAAGAAAAAAGACAGATGAGACATCCATACCTTTTGCCAAATGAAAGAGGTTATTACAAATACTATTTGTTAAAACATAGGCTGTAAATGAGGAATAATTAAACACTAAAGATGAATCATGTTTTACTTCACACCTAACACTGTATGACACCATACCTTTTTTTTTTTTCTTGTAGTTAGAGAGATTTTAAGAGAGGTGTTACTTGAAATTTGAAGTATTATCAGTCTGTCTGGGAAACATCTGTTTGAAGGAATTGTGCTGCCTCTAAAGTTTTGTCTGTTTCTGTCATCAGTTCAAGTCTTGTATCCCATCTCTAAAAATTACAAACCAGTAGAATTACTGGAACTAGAGCAAAAGGAAGGTGGGAAAATATCCACTGTGCAATTCATCATGTGCCTTTTCTAAAAATGTTTACATGGGAAGACTTACTATCTTGTACAGGGGAGTACTGCTGAAAATATCAATGTGGATTCTAAATCTTGGCTAAGGGAAAAGCACGAGAGATCAATGTCTCCAAGAGACCCAGTTGGGCACAATGACCTTTCACCCTGAAACTGCTGATTAAATCTAGTTCACACTTAAAGTACTGGAGATGATTATATTTGGAAGACTCTTCTATAGCTCACTTGGATATCAATTCTGCCACCTACCCCTAGCTCACCAGTGTGCACTTCAGCTGCTTCTATCTCCCAACAAGCCTGGTGCGGAGAGAGAGAAACAGCAGGAAACCTCCGCTGCAGGGAAGAGGTAACATTTGCAAGTCAGAGTGAGAAAACTCATAAATTGCCTAATATCACCCTCATAAATAACCTGATACTTTTGAAGTATCCTGCATGTCCTCTGAGAAAAGCTAAATTCCCTGTTATAAATACATCCAGCGGATTCCCAGATCTTTATTTTGGGACCCCTAAAATATTTCCACTGTTTGAGCCTTTTTATGAATTTCACATGTGTAGCTTGCTGTAAACCAGCTACTTATGTGAATACTTTCTGGAGGACATTTAAAAATACCCTGAGAATCACCGATTAAGAGCACAACTAATTAACTTTAAAACTCAGAACTTACCTATTGTAAGATTGTAAGAAAGTTAACATTTGCCAAGCACGAGAATAGCATTCTGCAGGTACCACCTATTCCAAGACCAGAGAAAAGAAGGTATGTTCATTTATGCCCCCATAGCACTTCACATTTTCAAAGTCTTCTGCAAACATTAACTAATTAATCCTCATCTACTCTTGCCAAATACTCTATTGTATTAAGAATTGACCTAATGTAACCTTAAATGTTAAACAAAGCAACAGTCTACAGAAATGATAAAGAAAAACTACTCAACCAGGGAGCTGGGAGGTGTCCAACTCATTGTTTGTTTCACAAACATTTAATCATTTTCGAGATATTAGGCAAACCGATGGCTGGTGGGTGTACTAGGGCACTGCAGTTACACCAGAGGTGAGGCTGGCTCACTAAGCAGCATTTAGGATCCGTGAGGAACTCTGCAGCAAGCTGTTTCTACGAAGATGAATTTGATTTAGTGACGATGGTCTCTCTGTTAGTGTTTACAGGTTTAAAGGATTATAGAGCCCTTTAGATTTCAAAACAACAGAAGATCCTGGAGGGTTTTATTTTACTCTGCTGTTTATTTCTTAAAACATGAATTCATATAATTTTTGGATACGAAATAGGCAGTGCTAAGTACTCGAGTGCTAAAGTAGCATAATCTGAAAAGTGAGGTTTAACACTGGAAACATTGTGATTAATCTTTGTCTCACTCTTGTTCAAATTGCCTTCGAGGAGCAGAACAAGAATCATCTCTGATCTTTAAAAGCAAGACATTTTCTTGCACTCTGCAGCATACTCATTTTATGAATAACGTATTTCACTGAAGATTGCTGAAGTAAAATGTATAGGCACAACTCAAAGATTACAAAAAGATTACTATGAAGTTCAAACCTCAGCTTAAGAGAATGAATACTATCATTTTTTACCTTGTTGAATAAAGATTATTAAAAATGCCTCAAGAGATACAGATGATAACTACAATAAAATTACATGTTTGAAAATTCACACATAGTAATTTAGAAAAGCCTCATTTAATATCAGTGCATTAAAAATACGACAAAAGAAATTACACAGATGTGTCATTATTTTCTTTCCTGGAGGGTTTTCCCATGTTTTGAATTTAATGGTACGAGCCAAAATTAGGCTGTATCCTGGCAATATTTCAAGGCTTCTGGTGGTATTCATATACCACCAATGTCATGAGCTGGTCCAGCAATTAGTAATACCTGTTAAAGTTCCAAAAGAGCATTTTGCAAGTTTCTCTAGAGCATGAGATTGGGGAAGAAAAGATAATGCTATAAATACACTGTGGAACTGTTAACAAATATTGAATCAAAAGATTTAACTGCTTCATCCTGAATATTTCAGGAACATTTCTGGACCTTCTACACCTTTTGCATTGTGTGTGCACCATTCTATCACCATGGCTTGTACAGACGCTCCTCCTGAGCAGTTACACGCCTCTGTTTCCCTACAAAATAGATAAATGAGTAATAAAAATTAAAATAACAACTACAGCAAATACTGCAACTGGAACAGGTCAATAAATAAGAGTATGCTCTGATAACAGTAGTGTTGATAGGAGGGCAAGGGCCTTTATAACAGTAGTATGAGGTGAACGAGCTGGCTGGACTTAACAGAGGCTGCTGCCATTAATAGAAATCATTCAGTGATTTTTCCAAGAGTAGTGTAATGGGATTGATGGTTTCCAGATTTATAACTTCAGAAAAATATTATTGATCTTGGTTATCAACTTCCACCCAGTTTATTTAATGCTACTGCCTATGAATAATAACTTTACGTGTAGTGACAATAAGGCTGATGTTCTGGCAGACAGAATTTCCCTCTTCTTTTCCAGACACACTTCAGAATGTCTTTTTAGGCTCAGATACTACACAGAGCAGGACTCATCTGGCATGAGACACTCCTCTTAAAAAGCAGCTCCAACCCTAAGTCATGCCGATCTTTACTGGTTCGGCTACAGAAAGACCTCCCCCTTGCTCCAGTTTCTCAGTGTAATTCGGTTTGCAGTGGATGCCTCCCCTTCTACGTAAAAATTCCTTTCCTTGAAGAGGCTTGCTCCTTGCAAAAGCTGTAGAAGGATCACCAGTAAAACATGAGTCACAGACAGAAAACCTGAATGGTCAACTGCCCTTAAACAAGGGCATGAATATTATGCATACTTGAGACAGATGTGCCATTTGTGCACATCTGGATTTGTGTTCTTCTGCCTGCTCCTAACTGTGGCCAGGAGCCAGGCTACAAAACAAGAGGTGCACAAACTCCTGACCCAACTGCCTGTACTCACTGCATCTTCACTATGGGTAATTAGCATTACCCATGAGTAATTATTTGATAATTACTGATAAGTGCAGTAGGGGCCTAAAACCTGGAGCAAATGCAGAGGGATAATCCTGATTAAAAAAAAAACAGAACAGTGTAGAACCAATAGGTAGGGAAAGAAAGTAAAAGGTGACAATAAGGTGTTAGCTGTTTTATACTGTTAAATAACAAGAATTGCTATAAGGTTCTCAAATTCCTGATATTTTCTCGCCTCCCCTCTTCCCCACTCCTTGTTTACCTAGTCCTCAAATGTAAAGGTGTTGAATATGCCAAAGGGTCACTGACAACCTAGCATAAGCGGGATAATGAAGGAACGCAGTCAGATAGCTGTAAAAGGATGTAGTATACTCAAGCTAGCAGAGACAAGATAAAGCTGATCAAGAAAGAAGACCAGAAATAGACAGCAGGTATTGAAATCAAAGCAACAAGAAGAGAGTGCTAGGATGTGGAGGAAGTGAGCGAAATATAATTGGCAGACGGGAAAAATGTCTGGAATTTTTCTTTTGCATTATTATTTTAAATATCAACCTAAAAGGATATTGTGCAGTTGCTCATGTGTTTGTAATTGATTGTCTGCTACTTGTGTTTTAACATCAGGGTCAGGAATCGGTCTCCTGCACTTCCTTCGTGACCCTGTCTGCATCCTTGGGCACATCACTTTACATGCCTTCATTTCCTTCTAAGAGATACATTACAAGAGCCGTATGCAGCGTTTGGATTTAGGACTATTCATTCACATTTCAGAGCTAATAAGTTCTGAACATGCACCCAGCATGTTCAGAGCTACTTCAATGGGAAGTGCTCACTTTGCATCTCACTGAACTACATCAAGAAACAAGGGGAAAAGGCTCACTCTGTGCAAACCAGGAAGCTGGAGACAGGTCTATTTGTGCAGGGATGCTCATGCTCTCTTCCAATGCAGAAGAAGATTGTGTGATTATTTTTTCACAAGGCCGTCCCCAGGAAAAGAAATAGAGAGAAAAAAAAAAAAGTCTTCTGCACATTAGCCTTGTAGGTAGGGATTGGTTTTATTGTCTAGAGCTTAATAATGGTGATGATAGGGTTGAGTGTTTATGGGAAAGAATCAGAGGGAAGGCCAACAGGGCAGATATTGTGGTGGGAGTCTGTTACAGACTGCCCAAGCAGGATCAAGAGGCAGATGAAATATTCCATAAGTAGCTGGGAGAAGTCTCACAATCACTAGCCCTTGTTCTTGAGGGGGAATTGAACTTCCCAGATGCCTGCTGAAAATACAATATAGCAGAGAGAAAACAGTCTAGGAGGTTCCTGGAGTGTGGGGAAGAGAACTTCCTGAAACAGCTGATGACTGACCCAACTCAGGAAAGTGCCCCACTGGATCTGTTGCTTGCAAACAGAGCAGGACTTATGGGTGATGTTATGGTTGGAGGCTGTCCTGGGCACAGCAATCATGAAAGGGTAGAGTTTTCAGTTCTTAGAGAAGGAAGGGGTCAGAAGAACTGCAACCTTGGTCTTCTAGAGGGCAGTCTTGTATCTGTTCAGAAGGCTGGTTGACAGAGTCAATGGTTTGTGCCCATTGCCCCTCGTCCTATCCCAGGGCAGCACTGACAAGAGCCTGGCCCCTTCTCCTTGCCCCCAACCCTGCAGAAATTTGGAACCATTCATCAGCTCCCCTGTCGGGCTTCTCTTCTCCAGGCTAAACAGCCCCAGGGCTCTCAGCCTTAAACTTAACTCAGGATGGAAAGGCTGCATCCGTGCTTCAGGACTGGACTAATTTGAGTTACATAGAATTGTGTGTAAAGCGTTCGGGCCCTGTTTTTAAGTGTGTTCATGATGGAAAGGTGTGGGTAGAAATGAGACTTACAAGTCCATCCATCACAAGTTTTGGGCCACAATCTAAAGTAAAACTGGCTAGCTGACAGATGGGTAATGAAGCATTGCAGAGACACTCCTTTGTCCTGTCTCAGTTTCACGCAATCTTTTTCCCAAGTGCTTTGGGCTTACCACATTTTCTGTAGTTTGAGAAATTTTGCAAAACACATTTTGGATTCCTTAAACTAAAACAAAAAAACCTCCAACCCCAAAATTAAATCTTCAAACCCTTAAATTTAAACTTCATATGTGCCTACACTCTGGTTTTGTACTCTCCTAACAGATCATTATAAATCTGAAGCAACTACACTTCATCCCTTTAGTGATGTTCTCTAAAGCAATGTTCTTTTCTTGTCCTCTTCTCCAACCCTCAAACTCTCAAAAAAAATCTTATATATATACACACATATGTTTATAAACATATATCTCAATAAGCATTTATAGCTGTGACAAATTTATTCTTACTGTCAATTTAATACATCTGTTTTCCATTTGAATTTGATATACAGCCTGGTGTTTTCTATTAGATCATATAAACAAGTGTTTGATTTAAAACAGGATTATTTTTCTTCGCTGAGATTGAGAGAAGCAATAAACATCACTCTTTCTGGGAATACAAATGAGGTGGCAATTCCATTAAACGTAACAATTAAAATAAGGAAAAAAAAATCATTAAAGAATAAAAAAACCCAACAAAAGAACCAACCCACATTAACCTCAGGCCCATTTTGTCTACTGATATTCTGGACAGAAATTGTTCTGGCATGACTGACTTCTCCAAAGGATTCTCCCAAGTAACTAGCAATAGGATGAGAGGTCATGCACTTAAGTTGCACCAGGGGAGGTTTAGATTGGGCATGAGGAAAAATTTCTACACTGCAGGAGTGGTGAGGCCTTGGAACAGGCTGCCCTGGGAGGGGCTGGAATCACCATCCCTGGAGGGGTTGAAAAACTGAGTAGACATGGCCCTTCAGGACATGGTTTAGTGATCATGATAATGTTAGGTGGATGGTTGGACTTGATGATCTTCGAGATCTTTTCCGACCTCGATGATTCTGTGATTACACCAAAATAAGGCATATTTCAGTTTACCAAGTGTGTGTGTTTGGAAAGACCAGGCAGCGTGCTGTTGCTAGGGGTACTGGTGTGAAGCCCAAAGTAAGAGCTAAGTAGGCACTTCATCACTCTACAGGATTAAGTTTCCTTTCTCTTCAGATGTTTAATCACTTCTTAGAAAGACAGAGAAAAATCAAACAAACCAACCCACCCAAACACACTCCATTTTCCCTAAGCACGGTTTTGTTGTTTTGGTTTTTTTTCTGTTGTTGTTAAAATGACAACTGCAAATCTGCAGATGTACTTTGGAAACTTTAAAACCTTAAAGGACTTGAATGAAAGCATGTCATCTGGCCATAATCAAACTTCAAGGGGAAGAAACCCCACCCTCAAAGGAGCAGTATGTTCCTAAAAGGGAATAAGCTGAGCTCAGAGAGGGGTATGTCACTGTCACCACACCTGTAGAGAAAGGCAAAGCAAATGTAAATTCTGGCCAACAGACACTTTGTTATTCTGTCCAAGAAGCTGGCCCATGCAGAGAGAGTGGGCTGATGGTACTACCAGAGCAGCCAGCAGTGCCAACGGGATAACACCTAAATGAACCAGGTTTTGGAGTGTGAATTATGGTCTGGCTCAACAAACTGCACCAAAGAAAACCATTCGGTCACGTGCATGAAGGAATAAATCAGGTAATTTCCTCATCTCATCATTGGAAATTATTTTACAGTGATTGTGAATCCTGACAGATCTAATCAGAAAATCACAGAAGCATTTAGGTTGGAAAAGATTCTTAAGATCATTGAGTTCCACAATTTACTCAGAACCACCAAGTCCACCACTAAACCATGTCCCCAGGGGCCACATATACACATCTTTTAAATACCTCCAGCGATGGTGACTCAACTACTTCTCCAGGCAACCTGTTCCAGGGCTTGTCAAACCTTTCATTGAATGACTGTTTCATGATATGCAACCTCAACCTCCCCCAGCACAACTTGAGGCCATTTCCTCTTGTCCTATCACTTGTTACTCTAGAAAGGAGACCAACACCCACCTCAATACCACCTCTTCTCTGGTAGTTGTAGAGAGTGATAAGGTCTCCTCTCAGCCTCCTTTTCTCCAGGCTAAACAACCCCAGGCCCCTCATAAGACTTGTTCTCCAGACCTTTCAACAGCTTCACTGACCTTCTTTGGACACAGCCCAGCACCCCAATGCCTTTCTGGTACTGAGTGGCCCAAAACTGAACCCAGTAGTCAAGGTGTGACCTCACCAGTGCTAAGTACAGGGGGACAATCAGTTCCCTAGTCCTGCTGACTACACTAATTCTGATCCAGGCCAGGATGCCCTTGGCTTTCTTGGCCATCTGGGCACACTGCTGGCTCATGCTCAGCCAGCTGTCAACCAACATCTTCAGTTCCTTTTCTGCTGAGCAGCTTTCCAGCCACTCCTCCCCAAGCCTGTGGCATTACCCAAGGTTGTAGTGACCTAAGTGCAGGACCCAGCACTTGGCCTTGTCGAACCTCATGCCATTGACCTCAGTCCCTCCATCCATCCTGTCCAGATCCCTCTGTAGAACCTTCCTACCCTCGAGCACATCAACAATTCCACCCAACTTGATGTCATCTGTAAAATTACTGATGACGCACTCAGTCCCCCATCCAGATTATTGATATTAAACAAAACAGGGCCGGATACTGAGCTCTGGGGAACACCACTTGTGACTGGCCACCAACTGTCTATAATTCTGTTCACTACTACTCTTTGGGCTCAGCCATCTGGTCATTTTTGTCCCCAGGGAAACATACACCCATCCAAGCCACGAGCATCCAGTTCCACCAGAAGAGTGCTGTGGGGAACACTGAAAAAAGGTTTTACCAAAGTCCAGGTAGACAACATTCATAGCCTTTCCCTCATCCTCTAAGCAAGTCACCTTGTCATACAGGGAGATCAGGTTAGTCAAGCAGGACCTGCTTTCATTAACCCATGCCGACGGGGCTCAATCGCCTGGTTGCCCTGTATGTCCCATGTGATCACACCACGATCTGCTCCACAACCTTCCCTCCTGTGAAGGTCAGGCCTGTGGTTCCCCAGATTCTCTTTCTGGCCTTTCTTGTAGATGGGTGTCACATTTGCCAACATCTCTTGTTAATCAGGCTCTAAAAATTTAAACTGTTCGTCATATACGCTCAACCCAGACAGTGAATTATTTGGGTGTATGTGGTGGTGGAATTAAACTTAGATTCAGCCTGTTAGTATGAATGCTTTGGCACCACTTGTGTCAGGACTAGATCTGCTGAGCTGCAGTGATTTACAAAAACACTACTGGTGCTGATAGACCGCTGGGATACACTGGGGAAAAGAACAGGGAGGGGAAAGGAAACAGGGAATAAAAGCATAAACATAGAGACAAGTAAAATATGGATAAGCTAGAACAATGGTGCAATTGAAAAGGATAAAATATTAACTACCTGTCTTTTATTATATCCTAGTTTAATATTGGTATCTGAAGAAACGTGGCTTCTATTAGAGCGTCTGGTAAGAAATCAATGCATAAATGAGGTTCACAACCTGGCATTATCAGGTTTTCTTTTTCCCAATATTCAAGAGAATATACAAAAGAATAATAGTAAAATTAGAATCAAAGCAATTTCTAGGAACTTGCAAAGTCATTAAGTTGAGCTTGTCCTAGTGAACAGCCAGTGAGTTAGAGTGAGAATTGAACCATCTTGAAGGTTGGAGAGAAACAAGAATTTTGCCACTATGTCTAGATATAGACTAGTGAGATTTAGATGACTCTACAAAGCATCTTTGGATGGATTACATCTCACAGAATGGCACAGGTTGGAAGGGATCTCTGGAGATCATCTAGAGCAGTAATTTTTGTTTACAGAAGAAATGAGCAGAACACTCATCCTGCCTGCACCAGAGAAGGTGTCAGGACAGATGTTTTGCAATCAAAATGAAGCAGAGGGGCTATGAGAATTGTACAGAGCTTACTGGCCTCAGCTCTGTCTGTCAAGCCACTCCTTGGCACTGCAACCAAAGTAACCAGTTGCATAGAGAAGCCCTGAAAAGTTCTCATTAGGTCTTAGATCCAGGATGAAAACTACAAGAGCTTACAAACCCTAGTATGTACTTCACAGTGCTTCCAAAGCGTTTATAAACAGCATTTTCTGCTAGTGAAAAACTCAAACAAGATAGAAATGAATGTAATGCAAAATGAACTTCTACCCCCTCTACTGTTTGGTTGGGTTTTTTTAAAGCTTTATCTTTTCACACCTAAAACACAGCCCATTTTATTTCCTTATGCAGCAGATCAGATGTGGAAATGGAAATTTCCACTCAATACATCATACATTGGGCTTCCAGTCACAAGAGTAGGACTGCAAAGGTTTCAGCTTAAATGATTAAGTACCTTTTTTTTTTTTTTTTTTGGAGTAGTTGAGCTTGATAAAGTTAATCTCAGTCACCTCAATAAATTATAATCAGTATTTAATTAAACAATGTTTTCCACAGTAAAGCTATGCTAGTAAAAAAAGTAAATGGGATTTTTGTTTCTAGGAACAGGTAGTACAGCATATGAAATATATCCAAACTAAATGGCAGTATTTTGGGATATCCTTTGGGAATTAATTTGGGAGTGCCAAAATATTTTTACATGCTCTGCTAGGACAAAACCACCTTTTCAGAATTGTACTGGTTTTGAGTCCCATGAAACCAGACCACGGGGCTACATTCTGCCTTGCACTCCGCTGCAAGAGTCTGCCCAGTCCCAATTACGTGAGACTAATCCAAGGAAACAGGCGTAGTTTTCACTTTTGCTGTTTCTGGGATCAAGACAGAGATGGAGAAAAAATGAGTAGCATGAATTAGAAGATCCTTATATGTATTTCTTGTGCCACACTACAATCACAACCATTGCTCCAGGACTTCCCTGGATTTGGCATTTAGTGTATCTGAAAACTATAGAGGGGGTGGATATTGAGACAGTCATGTTTTTATTTGGATTAATTTCATATCTCCCCTGCCATCCATTGTAGTAGAGAAATGGACCCTGATAGGGTGGATGCAGAAAAAACCAGAAGGTTGTATGGACTCAAGCAAAGACAATTTGCCTTGCTGAGTCATTGCTATGAGTGATATCACAGGAGAGAAGAGCAGGCCGAGTGCCCAATTGCTTAACCCTCAAGCCTAACAGGGAAAAAAAAAAAAAAAGATTAAGAGATACTAGTTTACTTATGAGCCTGATATTTTGACTGTGAAACATACTGGGAGAGAAACATGGAACTCCACACACTCACTCTTCGCAGAGGAAAAGATGTTAAGGGAAGTCACGTTTTCCACAGCTACAGCGTTTGAAACAGCTCACAGCGCGGAACAAAAGCACTTCCCATATTCCCAGTGCACGTACATCAGATAGATCAATACAAGTAATTGTTTTGTTATCCTCAAGGGATATACATACATTCTACATAAAGTATAAACATACTAACACAAAGATAGCATGACAAGACATGGAATGATAGACGTACTCTAACAGGTCAGTAAGTGGAACAATTCATTTCCATGTTACCCCTGAGCCAGGATGCTGGTATTTTGTACACTTAGTCTTTAGGGTCAGATGAGACAGATGTGCAAACTGTAATGCTTCCAGTTAAGGAAATGAAGGTCATATAAATCATGAGTTGTATTTATTGAGCCATCATCAAGACATACTCTATATGGCGGGCGATTAGAGAAATGTTAGTTTTAACATTGGAGATGTTTTATGGTACATTGTGCATTGTGTCGCACCGTTCTGTCATCAAACGGCAAAGTAACGTTAGCACTAAACCACTAAGACTTCAGAGTATAACAATTTCTCATAGTTTAAGGGGAATGACAAAGAGTAGGTATTTTTTCAGCTGAGGGTTAGTGTAACCTGTTCAATAATGTTTAAATTGTGGTAAAAAAGAAAAAAATCTTGCATCCCATAGATTTTTAGCATTAAAAAAGAAAAAAAACCCCGGATTTTTCTAAAACATTTATATTAAGAAAATCTCTTACTTATTAAGGTGATGACATTAACTTCATATTCTTCTCTTGCAAACCTGCATAGCTGATATTTTGAAGTCTGAATGGGCCTTATGAAAAGCTATACCACTGCTGCTGACATAGACGAGTTTTGCAAGAAACCTTTTGAACAGATGCAACTGTTTACAGGACACACAGAAGCATTTTACAAGCAAGTTCATAGAATGAATGAATTATTGATGGGTGTCACTTGTGCACAGAAATGGAATTAGATATTACAGACAAATGACACCTGGAAATAAAGGGAATCCAGCACCACGATGTGCATCTAGAGCATAGGCAAAGTTTACAAAAAAAAAAAAAAAAAGAATTAGTTTAGGGAATTAAAGAAATGCACTTTGAGAAAGAAACCTGGTTTACTTCTCTCCTATGAAAGGTGAAAATGTATTAGATGCATTCCTGGGTTGTCTTTTTTTCTTAGTCTCTTCACTACTTCCAAAGACAGAAGTGAGTTGATTGACAAAGCTGCAGAAATTACACCAGATGGTTGAGAAGTTTCATTCAGGACTTGTAACTTTATTTAATATTTCTACTAATAAGTCTGCAATTGTTGCGTGAATTAATATTAAATCCTACTCATAAATCTGTTCTGTGCAAATAGAACTTTTTTTTCTTAACTCACTCCAAGCATAAAAAGCCTACCTACTTGAGTAAAAAAAAAAATAAAATAAGCATTTATTTCTTTTTCTTCTAACTAGTCCTGCAGCTCTGCTGTGGAGGCTGGATTTTATTTCTGCTTGTTCTCCGGGAACAGAATTGGCCACCAGGGATCTGATCTTTCAAACATGTTTAAAGTTAAACACATGAACAGTTCCACTGGCTTCAGTGGGACTACTCATATCCCAGAAGCTAAGCACATGCACAAATCCCTGTCATCTTATACTTGTGCAAAACCAACACAAGATCTCTGTGTGGGTTTGCTCCCAGCTGATGATGCTTTCAGTGGAGGAGGAAATCACGGTTAATTAGGCTGGGTGAAAATTTAGCATGGCTGTAGCACATCTGAGACCTGAAGTGCAATTGGATAATATACTAGTATACAGAAACCATTTGTTTTTAATCTCTAAAGCATTCACCCCTGTGTGCTGTAGAGATACATGGTGACTGACCACTTCATTACACGGCAGAGTTAAGGGTTATGCTGCTTTGGGTGCCTATACAGCACAGCAACAAGTTCAGCCAGGCTCATTCCAAAACCTGCTGAAAGTACAGGTCCTGTCATTAAATAGGACTCCAGAGTGGACCATCAGCTTCAGTCTGGGAATCAGCTCGCTACACATTATTCAGGCAACACTTTATAGTGTCCCTTAGATAACTTCTATTACTCAATAAAAGGTACAAATTCTGAGGTACAAAGATGAGATAGAAAGACTAATGAAATGAGACACCTTAGACAAATCAACTGACATGCAAGTTTAGAAGAAAAAACAGACAAACGACTGATGGAAAAGTAAAGCCTAGCAGACAATTTTGGACCCTCAGTGTAAATTTCTACAACTAAATCCATCAGAGGGGAAAAAAAGTAGCAATTAGAACACCTAATTAAGCTAGCAGTGTTACAAGAAAAATAAGGACAGAGAGCAGGTCTGTCTCCAACCAATGCTGGTTACATTATTGCACAATTTGTGTGATGTAATTACAGTTTCAGGACAAATGTAGAGGTGAGTGCTCTTATATTTGAAACAAGGAGGATTTAGAGCCACAAGACTTAAATTGACCTGAGGCTGGAAATGAAAAACACAAAAGACTAACAAGAGCCTATATAAAATAACGACAGCAGGGATAGGATAGAAATAAATCTCCCACCAACAATAACACAAAAGAGAAATAAAAGACAGATTTTCAAGACTGGCTCACTCAGGCCACAGTGAAATAGCAGTAAAGGCAGTGTGCTAGTCACCTCTGATCCTGGCAAATCCCGTGCTCATACAGCAATGAAAACTGTTAAATGGAAAGATGTAGCAACAGTTGTGGAGCTTGGTGGAGGAATGCACCTGCCTGCAGGGAACAGCCCAGAGGCACAGACACAGCCCTCTGCATAAATAACAAGCTCACCTGTACACACAAAACATTCTCCTATGTTTCTGTCCCAACAGGTACTAAATGCAGGTACGAGTGTAAGAATCCCACCATATTCTGATCTTTCATGGCCTTTGAGACCCCCCACGTTTTCCACTCTGATTTCCAGGCAGGCAATAAGCCTGGTTGCATATAATTTTTCATCAGGAGAAGCAGAAGCTTTCACACCTTAACAATTTTTTCATACTTTGACAATTTCCCCCAAAAACCACAGCAAGGTGAAGTAAAGTCCTTTCAAATATTTTAGGAGGGGGAAAGAATAGAGACCAAACTCATAGTCCAGTGGTATTTGTTGGCACATTTGGATCCTGTTTCTCTTCCAGCTAAACAGGAACCTCTCTAGGTAACTTAATGTTCTGAGGTGTCTAACTGTGACCAGAAGGCCTATTATGAACCATCTCAGAATAAATAAGGGTCATACAAGAGTATACAGACGGATGAGTCATTCTGCAGTAGAAAAGCTTTGTCAACGAATAATGGACCAGCTACAACTTGAGCATATTGTAGTCCTTTGAAAAAAGCACACTGTATTTTTCTATGAAACTAATATTAAAACATTATGGCTCTTCCAGCACATCTTAAACCACCGAAACTTTGGGATATTTTGGTTCCAGATCTGCTTCTCAGGTTTGCATTAGTCCTGTCTGTCACGGTCAATCAGAGGGTTACAAACATCATCCAAAGTTGAAGCAAACAGTGTATTTGGATTTGAACTGCTTATGAGAACACAGTGCAACGTAACATAGGTGGAAAATACTCAGTGACCACAAAGGATGCTGAGAGAAGACAGAGAGGATTATAGGCACTGGTATACAGAAGGTAAATATTTTCTCAGCTCATTACATATATAAATATATATGGGTGCGATAAATGCTTACTACTTATACCCCACATTCAAACCTCATTAGAAGACTAATTAAACAAAGAGCCTAGTGATCCACAGCAGCACTGCGCAGGTCACACGGGGCCGCAAACCGCGATCACGCTGCTGCGTGTCCCTGCTCGGTGCCGGCAGCAGCTCCGGCTGCGCACGAAGGGAGGCGGTGCGGGGGTGGCCGCTCCCGAAGGTGCCTCCACAGCCACCGCTGCTTTACGGGAAAGGCTCAAAAGAGGGCGGCAAAGATTTGTCACCCTGGGGAAGCGCTTGCTTCCTTTTCTTTAAACCCAACGATTTAAGCCATGCAGGGGCTCCCTCTGCTGTTCTTTTTTGTTTTCAGGACTATGAAAGGGATAAAAAAAACAAACCCAGCCGCACTCCTTTAGCGGAGGAGCAGGAGGAGGAGAGGGAGGCTTTTGACTTGCTTCAAGTATATCACAAATTCTCTTTTCTGCTCCTCTGTGCCAATTCACTCAGTTTGTTGGCCTCAATATTAGATCTTTTAATATCAGATAATTATTTGAGACAAAGATACGGTATTTATGTCCAGTATTTACATAGCAGATGTCTTCTCTGGAAAAAAAAAAAAAAAAAAAAAAAAGAAGAAATAAAATAACTGGGCTATACTAGAAGAGCTTAAAAGGAGATCTCCAGGAACAATGACAGTTAGCTGACATTCTACAGAGCTGGTAGTTTCAAACCATGTCTTATTCTTACAGGTCTTACTGGGAATGACACTTGGTCAGTTTGCTGCAGGAAACTTAAAAAACAAAACAAAACAAACAAGCAACACCACCAAAACACAAACAACCAACACACAAAGTTTTTACAACCAGTGCTAATTGTGAAACCCCTCTGGGTGTTCACATCTCTGCGTCTTGCACGCCTCACACTGAAAGAATGTAACAAACTCTCCTCCCCTTCTTTTTTTCTCCTTTTTAATAATGGAAAAACCAAACCAACACAGCAGTAGTTCACTCCTCAAAACATCCAAAGCTTCCTCCTTATTTCTGTTTAAAGGTGTTTAGGTGACCATCTAAATAAAGCAGGCTTCTAGAACTTTTTGTCTGTCCTTGCTATTTTTATTCTTAAAGTTTCAGATAAACTGTGTGGGAAACCTTTGCATACAAATCCAGCAGTTTAGAGCCTTTATAAATCTTTAGTCCATACAGAGAATTAGCTAAAGTTAACTCCAAAGACTTCTGTACATTCATTACAAAGTGATATGAAACACTGTAAAAAAAACCAGTGTGAATGTAAAGAGAAGATCAAGACATCCTTTTTTTCCACTTAATTAGCTGCATAGAAAAGTCTAAAGTCTTTGGAATTTCAACAAATTTCTTTTACTGGTCACTAGGCAAAATGAAGTAAAAGTTAAAAATAAAGAGAAATACATCAATTTCAACACACCTTCAAGTATGTGAAAAGTTACTCTTTAATTAGCCTTAAACTTCTACTTTAAACAACAACTATTCATTTCCCCAAGAGCCACGGCAGAAAAAAAAAGCTTAAAACAATTGCTGTGCTGTCATTGGAAACTGCAGCTTACTGAAGCTTTGACTTTGTTTCCTAAAAATCACCTGCTTTTTAAAACCCCAAAGAAAAGGACAACACCACCAGCGTTTATATTGACAAGAATGTTCCTAAATGCCTTATCAGGGCTGATTTAATTTTCTGTCTGTCTGTTGGATTTGCTTTGCGTGAAGATCTGGACACATACAAGAATCCTTGTGTTTTCTTTTTCTGCCATACTACTAAGAAAGTAACTCAGGATCACAGAGCAGCCTTTTGCTGCAACTAATCCCTCCGGATTTGGCCGAGCCTTCCAGGCTGCACTTCCTGCCTGAACCCGCCTATGAGCTCTGAAAGCACCATGAAAAAAATACCCAAAATTCGGCAAAGAGCCATTTAAAAGAAAAAAAACCCAAACAAACCAAAACATTTGCTATGCAGGTTGAACTTCAAAGAATTTTTTTTTTTTTTTTTTTTTTTTTAAGCAGTACAACAGTGCAGAATCCGAGTCATTCCTTGGCTTCATCATGCAGTGTAAGGGTCTTTTCTAGGATCAGGTTTGAGCTCTTAATAGTGGGAAACCCCAACCTCTTTACAGCATCGAGAGGAAAGTGAAGGGTTTGTATCACCAGAGCAAAACCAGCTTCACTGAAGCAAGGCTGGGAGGTTGACTATTTTTCCTTATGGGGAAGAGTTGATTTAGAAATCCATTAAATAAACAAACCCCCTATTTTTTATTTCTCAGTTGAAGTCATCAGAAAGTTATTTCAAAAATATGATTCTTCACAGTGTCTATTTAAATACAGAAGGAGTCACTAACAGATTTGAGTACCACATTCAGTAAAAAAACAATTAAGAACAGATCAAAATTTGGGACCAGACTGACCATCTCTTAGGCACAATGAAGAACTTCATGTTTGCAAACCCCAACTGCTTCAGAGGTCTCATCGCGTGTACATGTGGGCAACAGTGTAAGGAAGGTGTGAATCTGTACCTCTACCTTGTCCTCTTTTAACTTCATCCTGTTATAACTGACAAATGCAAAGTCTTCAAGGTGTTCAGCAGCCTATAGGTCTCATGCTGTGTTTAGGTAAGCAGGCCTTACATAAGTAATGTCACCTTGTGAGCACTGCTGCAAAGAGCCCTCTCATGATGGAGAGGCCAGCAGATCTTTCTTTTTTGTTTGTTTTTTTTTGTTGTTTTTTAACATAGTAAGCCATGACACACTTCTGCTTCCTAAATAGGGCATATGAAGTCTAGAACATTCTATTTAGCTCCCCCAGCAGTATAGTTCTTCCTTTACTATTCTTTGGAAAAAGCAGACACACAATTTCTTGACTTGTTTTTTATGATAGGAAGTAAAAACAGTTACGCTTGCTGTATTCTGAAGTTTTTTAAGCTTACAGAAGTGTTTATAAATAGAATGGCTTTACTTTTGATTACATCTTCTTAAGAGCACAGAACATGTAATATTGCTGCAGTTAATGCAAAAAGGTAGCAGAAGAAAAATGAGGCTGGTGAATATGAGAAAATGGGATGAGCATTCCTTCCTCACAATGCAGGAAGCACCTATTTCCCACACCACTTTTTATCACGGACACTGAAGGGGGATTGGAAGAAGAGTGCTTAACCAGACTATTTAACCCACACTGACAGAAGATAGAGCAACCCAGAAAGTTCTCACTCTGTCACTACCTATGCCCTCCAAACCATCTCTCTTCCGTAGCGTAAAATACATTTCTTTCCTTCCTAGTGATTTACTGGTTTGTAGACAAACTTAATCCTCCCCACTGTCTCCCACATCCCCCTTTTTTTTTTGAAAAAACCTGGACCCACTACAAACTGAAGCCATGCAGGAAAGACTTACTAAAAGGAATATAGATTTGCTATTAGAAAGGAACGTAACAGCTCTACTGCCTCTTAGTTTGTCTTCAGGGGGGCAGCAATTCTCTAGACACCGCATCATCAGATATTTCTTATATGCTTCTTTAGTTTTAAAGTACTCTGTAGCAAAACAGCTAGTGATAGTAGCAAAAGAGTAGGATGCAAATGTATTCTATCACGGTGCATAGTATTTATAAAATGAGCTTTACACCAGTATCTCTTACAAGAGGGGAGTATGAAACAACTGCATTTTTTGTTTCACTCTAAAGATAATGAGACTTTTCAATTTTGCAGAGGTCTTTCTGATGAAAAAGAAATGGGATATTTCCTGCCATCGCCAAAGGACTGAGGTCTGCCAGGGAGACTCATTTTGCTTACATCATCCTAGGGTAAGTCCACCAAGGTATACGCTGACCTACACAGCATCTGGAAACTCTGCAGCTGAACTTTAAGGCCAAGGCTTACTATGGAAAAATATTACAAAGCAATTTACAGAGACGATAAGACAATGAAAATCAGAGCATAGTTTTGGCACAGAAGAAAATTCAACCCTCAGCCTTCTTCAGGTTTGCCAATACTATGTCTGGTCTATATAATTTTTCACTGAATGACTTTTTTTTATTCATTTTAAGAAAAAAGATAATGGCCTTAATTATTTAATTACTAGAGCAGACTAAAGAAAAAATATTTCTTAACTAAAAAAAAAAAAAAAATTGAAAAAACAACCCAAAGCACTTTTGAAAATATGCTCTTAAACCATCTCAGAACTTTTTTTACAGGTATTGTATCTGTCTCTGGAAATTCTCCTTCTGTTTCTCTGAAATATGTACAATGCAAATTCTAGACAGAAATGCAGTAAGTAGGTAACACAAACCTACACAAATATATACAGGTGCTCAGTACTAGATACACAGACACACTCTGTACCATGGGAAGGACACATTCCGTGTGCTTGCTGTGTAGTCAGATGGATAAGGGACAAGAGGAGAGTACTAAAGAGGAAAATTACGTCTTGAAATCTGACTGGGTGATTATATTTAGACTCTGAAAAACCCACTGAAGGAGGAATCATCTGCTCTACTAAGTAAACCCCTGGAATAAACAGGATGTACAGTATTAGTCTGTAACCTAGCAAATCACTGCAATGTAGGACACTGTGTGGATTACAAATGTGCATTAAATTACATATTGTTACAGAGTTTTTTCCCCCCTTAGGATGCACTCAACACTTTCCTCCTTCCTGTCTGACAATATGTTGCCACGCTATAAAAGCCCTAATGCCCATTTCAACGATTAGCTGTACATCAGCATTACTACTTCAAATCCACAAGTTTCACATCAAGCATTAAATGGGATGAATATTGATCTGCTAAAGAGGATTTATTTATTTCTAGCTCTATCCAAAGATCAACTACTAGCAGCTTTTGGTGGATCTGTTGAGCTCTCACAGCACAAAGCTACTGCATACATGACACCGGACTTGACATTTCAGTTCTGGAAGAAAACCAAACAGTAAATTCACTGCAATAATCCTAGATAAATGAGATGATCACTGGAAAAGCTGAGATAGTTAAGTGGTCTATCAGAAAAGTCCAAAGGATGATATTGAACTGTTGCTACATAGTAACCTCTCTCATGACAACATGGCATAAGATGACCATATCAGATGCCAATATCTTTGCCTGAAAAAAAGCACCATGTCTTCAGATTATCTTGGAACAATTCGCAATTATGTTCGGAGCTGAAAACATTATGCTCAGAATAAGTATACTCAGATACATATCAGAGCCACAACATTTATGCATTCGTTTCTTTTTTTGGTCCTGATCAGTCAATACCACACTAATAACAACTGTATAATGTGCTCCAGAAATAAAGATCTATATTTCAATCCTCACAGCACAGCTAGTAGGTTTCTTGTAATGTTAGAGCTGGCCTTGAAATGTTCTTTTTGGCATATTTCTGTAGGGATCATTTTCTACTATTTGGCACTGATGAAGTAGAAAACATACAAATGAGTTGATGAGGATTGCAAGCAGATTAGAGATGAACTGGAGAGTTGCTTCGCCTTTTATACTCAAATGGCAAGGGTGCAAGAGAACACTATGTTTTCACTAACTTTGACAAGGAGTGCTTGAAATGCCAGCGTAAAAAGCCATGAAATTTGTGCTGTGTCACTCACACAGGAAACTGAAAAAGTCAGTCAAAACATTGCCTCAGTGCTATGATTTCATCAAGCCGTATCATTCCAGTAGCTAAGAACGTCGTCCTAGTCATCTGCTAAAAGTTTCATTTTTTATCTGATTTCTCTTCACCAATTTTGCCTCACGAGAGCACATTAATTTACAGAACATACGGAAAGGAAACAGCAACAGTGCGACACAATGGGGGGATTTGCTACCATTAAACATTGCCTCATTTCTGCCTTCTTCTAAGACCACAGTTCTCAGAAAACAACCCACAAAAAAACCCAACTATGCAGCATGTTATCAAGAACAGATCTGAAAGCTGAAAACTAACGCTTTGTTTTGGTTGCTTGAACTCTTCAAATTTCTAAATGTCCTTGCTTCAGGTAGCACTCAGCTTAATTAGGTTTCTGTCTGTAGAACAGTATCTGCTTTTGCCAAGGATGGAGGACTTTGGGCCAGTTCCAAGTGTCAATGAGAGAGAAACAAATTGAGTTTCAACATTAGTTTTGCATATAGACAAGCTCAAATCATACATCTTTTATTTATTTATTTATTATCTTCCATTTAATCTGTGCATAAAATAAACCATGTTTCTGAAGATCCAGCATCCTGCTGGTGATACATGTTCAAATGCATTTTGAATGTAAAAGCTTGTATAAAAAACATCTTAAATAAAACAAAACAAGTCAGAAGAGGTAAACTGAAGTCTTTTCTAGGTGATCTCTGTCCGGTTAAGTATCTTTAATTGGACAACACTGCAGAGCCCCCCCAAAGTTTTCTCTTACAATAGACTCTCTCATTCTTTTGTGAAGAAAGAACAAACCAAAATGAAACAGTATAACCCTGAGTACACAGTGATAGGAGAGGCAGTTACATGATTCCTGAAGCTTGCAGGCTCTCTCTATCTGGAACACATGAAACGATACTAAACTCATATCCTGAGAAGCAGCAATCATTTTCCTGTCTTTAGTATTCTCGTTAACATGCTCTCCATAAACTGCCTTCTAGGAATACTGTCTAAATTTGCACTATATTTTGGTAAAAGTTCAAGTCACTCTTTCCATTTTTTTTCACTCCTAAATAAATTTTTAAAAATGAAATGTAATATAAGGAAAACTTATATAAAAAAGGATAATGTGCATGAACATTTTAGAAGATTGTTGGGAATATCTTTCAGGAGGAAACAAAATCAGAAATATTTGCTTAAGTCCAGTTTAGTACATAATGCTTTTACCTAATAATAACAACTCCTTTCTTCACAAACACTTCATAACACAATGTCAGTCCAAAACAGATTGCAATGCTTGTGGTTTGAATATAACACAGAAATTTCAGCCACGGTGAAACCCTGCATTCTACTTTTTATCCTTCCCACATCCTTTTGACATCCCTATGGTCATTTCTGCCTCTGCAACTTGCTATATTATTTTAGGAAAAAAGGCGTAACGTTTCTCTTCTTCCTGTCCTTCCCCCCACCCTTGGCACAAAATTCCCAAACTGCTGAAAAACGATCACATTTTAAAAGTGATTTTATAGCTTAAAATCAAACTTTTCCTTTTTTTTTTCTTCTCTTTCTAGATTTATCTACTCATCTTTAGAGCACCTTTAATCTGCACATAGAAAAAGAAAAGCAAAAGATGCCATGAAGCAATACTCAGTATTGAAATAGAGACACTGGTCATCACTGGAATAATCACAGGGAAGGGTATGACCAAAGTCCAAGCTCTTTTGCAGAGCTTCCACCAAACAACATGAGAATGCCCAGCAGTAAGCAACGTGTAACAGCCTAACAACTTTAGGCAGCAGCACCTCTCAAAGGTGCCACGCCATCATTCCAACCAAAGATACTTTTGCGAGTCCTATTTCCACACAAAAGACCTTTTAACTGCCTAATTTGTGCATTCACTTGGTTCTCTTTTCACGCAAAAGATCAATTTTTCTAACTTCCTATGTTTATTAGAAACTTTGTGGAAAAATCAGTCCAACCTGCCCACCTACCCCCTAGATTTCCAGTACCAATCATAACCCAAACAGGGCTACATGATGCACTCTGTGGAATACATGCACCACGTGAAACACAAATGAGGATCGATTTATTTATTTATTTAGGTATTGTTTTACAAGTCACAAATTCTAACACTCCCTAAGAAAACTCCTAGCTGCATAAAAAGATGCAATAAAGCTCTCTAACAGTAGCTGATTTGTATGCAACATTGACCATAAGGGTAACTCTTCAGTAAACCTGAATCTCATATATAATGCATAGCAGTTAATAAATCACAGTAAAATCAGGTGGCTTAGAGCCAACAATACCCAACTAGTAATGGAAAGGGGGGAAAGATTTATAGAGAGACAGACTCTGTCTGGATTTTGCTTTTAAGAGGCTTGCACAGTGCAGTGGGAAGATCTCGTGGTTTCCAAGTGGACACATCTCTGTCATGCTGACTCACTTCATCCTTCCCCCAGCATTGCCCCTCACTTACCCCGGGTGATGCCTCTTCTCTCCCAAATCTTCCTCTTTGACCTCCCACTGGTTTCTTGTCTATCAGTTCCACAGCATGAGAGCTGGAAAGAGAGATCAAAATGAGATCAGAGCATTGCTCCTGAAATTTACAAGAACACCCCACACTAGATTTCAAATTTAAAGGGGAATACTTAGAAAGAGCCCCTTGAAACTGGTTTCTCAATCCTCAAAAAGCCATGTTACAAAATACTTCAAGCGTCCCATATCTCCCAGCTTCAAAATCCAATTCTGTAAATGGGAGAAAATGTACTTCAGTATTTATCATGGGAAGAATGTGCTTTTTTTTTTTTTTGCTTTAAATATCAAGGGCAAAACTCTTCTCTCTGTTCCCATTGGAGGTCGAGGAGAGCAGGATATCAGAGAAGATTGTCACTGTACGGATCTAAGAAAATGCTTTTTCTTTTTCAAGCCTGTCCACGGCGATCAGAGGCCCTTTGCCAGACAGAAGCATTAGCATGAGATTAAGAGATGGCTCCTCAAAATTAAGTGTACTTGCAGCTTCATCAACAGATGGTGTGACCTGAACTTCACGTGTGCAAAAAACGAGCACTAGGTGTTTATGTCTTGAATTAAGAAACACGTTCTGAATTCACACTGAGCTAACACTGAAGTTATTTGGTTCCCGCAGTCACCTTCGCGTGTGTCGTTCACTTTACTAAGGGGAAAACGCCTCTCTTTTTGGTCTGGTTCTGTTAAGTTTGTGGTTGTTGCTGCTGGGAGCATCCCAGTTCAGGATCTGGCTTGGGAAAACAGCAGCAAAGCTTCTAAATCGATTTAAAACTAAACCCCACCCTAAAAAATAAGTTGCAGAATATGTCTATTTACACCAGGTTTCCCAAAACCTTTTTTTTTTTTTTGGTCATTTAAAAACCAAAACAAAAAAAATCCCAAACAAACCAAAACCCAGTCAGGTTGATGCTACTCTACGAAAAGCTTTAAAAATCAAAAGCACCTTACAAGATGAAACCCCGGACACACCAATAAACCAAGAGCGCTACCGAATCAAAAGCACAACGAACAGAACCTCGAAGCCGCAGGGAGGACAAACCTTCACCGGCTGAAGAGCTCGCCGAGGCGGCGGCCACGCCGATTGCCCCGGTCGCAAGTCACTAGGAGGAGACACGGAAGGACCCGGGCGACCATTAGGACGCAGGTGGCGAAGACGCCGCGCGCGCGTGGCAAGCCCGCCTCCGGGTCCGCCAGCCCGCAGGGGCGCGTGTCCCCCGCTCCCCCCTCCCCCGGGCTGTATCTAAGGCCGGGCCGCGCCGCTCCCGAAATCCACCCCCCCCGCCCCGCTCCCAGGTTCGGCGGCGATTTGCCGGCCGGAGCGGCGGTGCCCGCGGGGGGCGCAGCCCCGTGCCCGGCACTAGATGGCAGCACCCGCTTGCGGAACGCCGGAAAATGGCGCCCGCCGCCGGCGGGGCCTGTGGGGGGGGAGGGGGCGGAGGGGAGTGCGCGGGCGGCGGTAGCCCCCGCAGCGACGGGCGGGCTCGGGCTGCAGGCCCGGCGGCTTCCAAGGAGAGTTAAACTTCATCTCCAGCGCGCTAAGGCCGGGCTGGGCGTTTAGGGCCGTATGCGGTGGGAACAGCCTCAAGTAGTCATAGGGGTACGCAAACCAAAAAATAACAGCGATGAAAAAATATCCCCCTTCAAACGGGAAAGAGACTCAGGCTAGAAACCAAATCACCACAGTAAAATTGACAGGAATAAGGTGACGTCTACCACTTCAGACCAAGATAAATATCGAAGTGTAGCCGCCTGCCTGAGAAGAGGATGGGATTTTTTTCCCCTGACCTCAGTAGCAGGAGGATTGAGTTCAAAGAGGCACAGTAATACATTTTTCACAGTGTTGCTCATGTGCTATCTTTTTTTTTCTTTTACAAAACAATTTTTTCTTTACAAGACAAATTACGTCTTTGCAACTTATTTGCAGTGTCAAATGGCAGCAAAGATAAGTCCTTCGAAATGATGGCTAAAAGCCTGTCTCAATAGTATTTATTTAGGGATAATAATAAGGAAATGAGAGCTCTCATCATGCAATTCAAGTTTGTTCGCTTTTTGTACGTAGTTTGGTTTAGTCCATTTTGCAGGTTATTTATTTATTTATTTTACAAAGCAGAGCAACACTGCTGGTACAAAAAGTCACGGGTGTACGGAGCTGCCCATTTCTGCAGTGCTTGAAAAAGACACGAGGTTCAAGTCATGCAAAATCACCTGCATGCAAAACTGTCTTGCAAACAAAGGGGCAAACCTTAACATTTGTGAGCTACCGATTAAGAAACAGGCTCTCAGCCACCTTGTCCTCCCAGAGCAATGGCACGGTCCTGACCCGAGCACTAATTGAGCCTCTTAGCCCAGTGCAGCCCTCCCAACACATCACCCCCTGCAAAAACAGCTACAGGCAGAATCTGCAAGTTGTTATTCCTTTGCCTCAGAGCCCATCCGGAGGACGGTCACGGGAATCCTGCCTCGTGCAGGTACAGCTCCCGCAGGTGCTGTTCAAAGGGAAGGATGAGACACAAGGCGACCACCCAGAAAGCTGCACCCAGGTGCTGCCACCACAAGGAAGGTGCTGCCATTTCCAGTCTTCCCTCATCTAACTGGGAACAATGAGGCCCAGAGGATGTACAAGCACAGAGTGAGCTGATGAATGAAAAGCACACGCTTCTTTAGGGGCACAACCACTGCTGACAAATAATCATAGCAAAGTTTTCTTCGTGTATCGACGCAAGCATCGGATTATGGTTTTCTGGGATGAAATGTAAACCTACAAACTATACTTCACGTTGTCTTTACAAATAGCCAAGAAAGTGTTATTCCAGAATTCATAGTTAGACTTGGTGATGTTTTGCAAGGAACAGTTTGCTGGCACACTCCAAGACTGTACAGTCTGTTCAGTGTCTCGGTCTGTGGTTTGACTCTATAGCTCTTAGCCAGAATATTCCACTGTCAATCAGTCCTAGACAGAAAAAGATACTGCTCTGGCTATTCGACAAAAACAAGAACACATACGAACTAAGAAGATCAGATTAAATGGATAGCAAAAAATATAAAAAAAAACCCCTAGGTTAATCAAGTAATTGGAGAGAAAGAGCCAATAATAAACATATTTTCTCTTAACAAGATGCCCAAAACTAGAGCAGAAAAGAACAAAATTGTTTATCTTTTAACCAAAATCCCAGTCAAAATTATTTTGGTGGGTAGGAGGGGAAAGAAAAAATAAATCATCAGCTAATACCTTCTTTTTGCCCTGCTGCCTCAGATTCTTCTGCAAGAGATTTACATGCTCCACCTTCAGGAAGAGTGCTAATGACATTACATGGGTGCAACCTGTCTGAAGTGTGTTTAATTGCTGTTTAATCCCCATTTATCACTAACGGATGAGACTCGCAGAGGAAGCAGGGCCCCCTAAAGATCTGTATTCTTCCCTTCTAATATTTTTTGAAGTCCTCCATAGGCCCAGTGTAGAGTGTCAAGCAGATAGAAAAGATGCAACTGCAAAACAGTACATTAAACTTTTGCATTAACTCCCACTTGGTAATGGTTTTTAATATGTGCTGCTTGAAATACTGGTACAAACTCAACAAAAGATGATGCAAGATTAAATAAAAAGGGTCAGAAGTTTGGGGAGAAGCACTAAACAGTAGCAGAGGAGCACAGCAGCTGTTACACAGCAACACCACAGAATAGTTTATGACAGGAAGTGAAGAAAATTCCACAATCCACCTGAAGCTACAGTGGGAATTATGCAGGCAAAATACAGTTATTAAAACTGGAATGTAACCAGGACTTCAGGGGCTAATAACCCTTTTCTTGCAAGAGATAGCAAAAAAATCCCCAAGTGTCTTCGCTGACCACAAACTGCAAGACCACAGCTTTACATCTCAATTGAAAGACATGGCTTTTGCTATGATAAATTGTCACAAGAACGTGATCTTTCTGGGATGTGATTTCCTGGCCAACAGCCTCCATTTCCTTCCATAAACTGCAAAGAGAGTTAGTGATTTTAGGATAAAAAAACCCAAAAAACAAAAAAACAAGACAACCCAAACAAACCAACCCACACCAAAAAACCAAACCAAACAAAACACCCAAACCAAAACCCTACAAAACAAACAAAAAACCCAAACCCAACAAAACCCAAACTACTTTTCTATATGTACATATATACACACCTTTTTTAGATATGCATATAAAACAATCCTCTTTAAAGCTACTGCCAGTGTTTAAAATAATATAGGCCACTTCTGATGACCTGTAATTTGACAGTCACAATGTGAATATTAATACTTATTGTGTCCATTACATTTCTTTCTGCTAAAACTGTACTATTTCTTGCCTAGAAATTGACTTAATTTTACAGGCCAAACATTCGCTTCAATGAGGAATTAAAGCACCTGACAGAAAAATTAAGCTACACAGAGCGCGGAGAGCGTTTTGTGTTTGCATCTGTAAAACACATACACAACATGCAGAAATATCTCGGTATAATAAAGGCACAGATTCTGAAAGTACATATGGATTAGGACCATAAATAGTCACCAAAGTGGGACGGATCCATTTATGCAGTGTGTGTTTGTTTATACAAGTCTGACTACAGTACATAAATATGGATAAGCCTTGTGTGTATTAAACACTGAAGGTTCTTTAGTGTGGTATAAAAATATTCTTTTAGGATGAAATTTGAGGCATGTATGTTTCAGGGAAGATAATGTAGAAGAAATCTATCTAGTTCATCCCAGGGCTGAGCAGATAATGGGTGCTGTTCCAATTTCTCAGACCCATTGCATGCACTATGTGCACTACAGAAAAAAGTTGGTTTGTTTTTTTTTTTCCAGGTGTTTATTTAGAAAGCAGACAAACTTCTTGTGTTTTGCTGCAATCAAAGATACACATCTCTTGCAGAGGCATAAAGCAGCTGTAAACCAGTATCGATTGCTATTACATCTTGGCACATAAAGAAACAGACAGAGGCGTTTTCATGATAGGAACAGAGTCAGCTTTAAAAAAGGCAGCTCCTCTGGATGCACGCTGGTATCAATTAAATGAGTAGCATAGGAGCTTCACTCAAATTGTATCCAGTTTGGCCTGTTAAAGTAGCAGAAATAATCTGTATTCCCTTTCTTGAAATGAAGTGTGGTAAATGCTGAATGTCTTAGAAAATAATTACTTAGAATGAAAAAAATTGAGTATTTGAAAGTAAGAAAATGCCACATTTAGAACTGCCAGTCAGTTCCACTTCTGATCTTTTGTGTATATATAAAAACTACTATATAGTCTTTAATTACATGAGAATATTAATTTTCCTTGCCTTATTCAGTGCTTTGAGTGAGAGCATCTGCCAGCGCCATTAATGCTGGCAACAGACAATATCCAAACATTTCACTTTGCAACCAAAATGGCTCTTCTCAAGAAAAATTTTTGTTTAAGACCTGTGTTGAGTAAATATGTAAATATCGGGACTGCTTCACTGTATCCTCCCTCCTCATAAATACCTTGCCTTAAGTTATTCTTTTGAAGATCATGCTAAGTCCCCAGTCTAGCTGGGAAGGGCTCACTGGAGTCTGTATCAAACTCCAGTATCCCCAGTTCTTGTCCATGTCAGATCTGCCAGGTACACACTGCGTGCTCTGTCCACACACCTCAGGCTGGCCAGACACGAGCCAGATTCTGCCTGGGAGTTCTGTGACCACATGAGCTTGTGCTACCACCACCCTGAGGCCTCCTGGAGTTACCTTCTTCAAGCACAGGGCTCTGTTACATGCAGCTTTGAGCCCAGAGCTGGTTTGTAGCTTACAGCATGGGCTGAGGAGCTCATGCCTGCACCCTCCACACTGCTCACCTCAACATGAGAACTGCTACCAGAAGGGGCGATTACAGGCTTGTGTACAAATACACAACCCAAAGGATTCTGTGTGAGAATTTTCCCTCTAGATATAATTACTGAATTTACCCCCTCCAGACGCAGTATCAGATGTGCACTTGAACTCAGCTTTACGGGCACGGCTATGTACTCAGAGGTTTAAAAGTTTACCTGTTATGCTACCTGCTGAGGGTGTACAAAGGACGTTACTCTCTGTCCTTATGTCCAGACCCTGCTAAGATTTTTTTTTTTTTCTGGTTGTTTTTTGTTTAAGATAATATTTCTTCTAATGCCTGCAGAAAAGAGACACAAATAACTAGGGTTCACTTACATTCCCCAAATTATTTGTAGTTCAAATCAGTTGGAAATTTAGTAGCCATTATTTGTAACTATGAATTTGGAACAAACATTTACATGACCTTGGAATTCGTACCACAGTTAAATTCTGCCTCGACTCATGATTATTTATGGTCTTTGTGAAGTGTAAGAATATAGAGGCTTTCAGAAGGCTAACCAGAAAACCAGCCACAAGTTAAAATGGCCTTAAGCAACATTAGCAGTATAAAAGGTCTGATCCTCTGATCCTAAGGAAAGCTATTCCCCAAATATCTGATGGAAATACATAGGAGATTCGACTCAATGATTACTCACACAAGGACACATTCTGAGATTGGGCCCTAGTTTGTAATTTATCATTTTGGATTGCAAAGCACAAAGTATTTGATTCCTGTGGTAGTATTGAGCTTCACAGCCTTTGCAATTCTTAGTTATTTGTCCCTTTGAGTATTTTATTTTTAACTCTCTGCTTCTGCTGTTCCCCCCCCTCCCCATACCAGTCATTCCAGTTTTCTTTACCTTTAGATTTTCACATACCTCGAGAAGAAGTGGGGTGTTTATAGATGGCAAGTACAAGGGTGAGGGGATGAGCCCACACAAGAAGCAACTTGTTGGCTCAAACAGCAAGCCAGCAAACGGTTAGCAGATTTGGACTGCTCATCACAGAGCAGGGGCCTGGACAAGATGACAGCAACAGCCTGCTTGAAAGCAGGTTGGGACCATTACTGGTAATTATAGTTAATCAGCGACAATTGTCTTGACCAAGATACAGATCAACATCGAGCACTAACCTAACAGGACCTAATGAGTGTAATGGAGGATGAAGAAAGCCTGATTAAACTTGCAAGGCACTGAGTGACCTGAACAGATGAGGCATCGTAATTCCCAGCCCTTCTCTCTCTCTCTCCTTCTGCCTCCCATCCCCAGTGCGAGGAGTCTTGCGGCTACGCGGGACTGTATCGCAATGGGCTGGCGATAGTGGTTAATGGGTCAGAAACAGCAGAAATGTAATTAAACCTTGTGCTCAGATACGAGAGGATATAGTTATATGCAGGGTTTTTTTAAGTGACTGCTGACTGATTTTATGCTATATAGTGATTGTCCTTAAACCTAATCAATAATGGTGTTTAACAGTCTAAGGCTATTGCAATACCCAGAGCAATTTTTTTTTTTTAAAGCATTTTGCAGAGGTAATGAATATCTAAACATTTAAACATAATTGGAAAAGGGCACATGCTTTTCTGTATCCTTATTGGTATTGGTCTTTCCATTACAGTCTAAATTGAGCAGAAGTTGGGGTTTTTTTCCTCCATGAAATGTCTGGGTGAGAACAAACAATTGTAATCCTTAAGATCCTTGTTAAGAGCAGAACAGTCTCATAAAACCCAGACTACAATACGTGTCATTTTTGCAGATAATTTCATCTGAAAAGGTCCTGTTTCAAAATAAAAATCCAAGAAAGGAATTTAAGAAACTTGTACTTTTGGCATTTATAGCAAATAATACTTTGATGTAATAAGTGCAAATTTTGCAAATTTTAAATTAAAAATGGTACAGCTTCTCACAGTATGCACATATATACACACATGTATATACATGTAGTAGCCTCACAAAGACATGCTATAAAATAATTTTGTTCATTTTATTTATATATATCCATTTTATCAATTTTTATTTATAAAATAATTTTATCCATTGACTCTTCAGGGTTAAGAAAGTGAATGGGGAAAAAGAACTAATTGAAGTTCTCTAGACTTTCCCAAAACAGGCATATAGAGTATTTACTGAAACACAACCCCGTCAATACCCCTTGTACTGGAAGAGGAGAGTAATTTGGCCACACGTAGAAGAAAACCTGATGGTGTGACAAGCCATCGAAACATCCCAAAGGTAGCCAGCATTTCATACCTGGGTTTTGTTGGGCCATAATGATGCTTGTTTCTCAGTTTAACCCTATTCTCACATATGCTTCTCACTGCTTATATTCATTACCAGAGTTCTGTAGCCAGTTTTAGCAGGAATGGATAGCTGGAAGCAGGTCCTTATTTAGCAGAGGGTCTCTGTTGTGTCCCAGCTTGTTGGCTGGTTTGTTGGTTTTTTTTGTTTGTTTTTTTTTGTCTGATATTGATATAATTTTTCCTGAGGTTCTAAACATACACATGCCCCAAGGACATATTTATTACTGATATAAATACTATTAGCAGTTCTACACTAAATGTATAATGTGGTACAGCCCAGCCTTCCCTTGCTATGCCTCTTCCTCAGTCACTAACCCCCAAATCTGCCAGAGAAATTCTTCCCATCAAAGGGGGAGGACTGATTATGAAGACAGTCACAAAGAAGCCTACAACCCCTCTCCCCTGCATGATGCACTTAAGTCCAACCCTCTGTTTCTATGAACGGTTCAGCAGTATAATTTTGGTGCCAATATACTGCGTGCACTGTGAGGACAGGGCATGTCACAGCTATTATTCACATGAGCCACAGTGCTCCTTTGGACCTAGGAAAGGCACTGCCAAAATGGACACACTGATTTTTCTGGTGATACATCATGCTGAAATCAGTGAAGGGTAAGAAAAAGCAACACTGTGGAGGAAATGAGTTTGCCATGAGGCAGCCAAAAAAGCTTGAGCTCAGTACCAGGTCAGGCCAGCTGTGCACTTGCCTTGTGGGCAGACTGGAAGAACAGTGCCAGAGACTGGGCAATCTTTAGGCAAAGCTCAGGACAGAAAAAACCCAAGACTATTCTTTTAAGATTTGAGTTGAAAAAGGATGAACAAAATGAGGTCTGTTGTTTTCACCTTTCTACAAAAAACATGGAACATGAAAAGCTGGTGGCTGCTGTATCCTAACTCTAAAAAAAACCCCAAACCTGTAACCAAGAGATGACACAAATTACTTCAGCACGTTAGAGAATCTCTAAAAATACTCAAGATTATTGTGAGGTGGTCCAAGATACTGATAAAGTGTATTAGGCATAGCTCAAAACCTATTATACAGATAAAACTAACAACCATGGGATGCCTTATTCCATGAATTAAAAACAAAAAAACAAAAAACAAAACAAATCAAAAACCCCATAAACAACAAAAAACCCCTCAAAACATCACAAAATAACAAATATTAATGATCTAGGTAACACCAATCTTTTACCCTTTCCTACAAAATCAAGAAGAGTAACTTCAGTGTGCCTACATACAGTCCAAAGGTTCATATCTGAGTACAGGATTTGTTCTAGAAATGTATTTCATCTTAAATATGAAGGAAAAGATGAAGAGACAACTCCTTTGTTACTGCTGAGTTACACACACACACTCCCCCACCCCAAAGATGGTCTTTTTCACTCAAATGTTTGTAGTTAATTTTTAAATAGGACATAATTTCTTGTCATGCTTCTCTACCAGACTGAAAAGCCCTTTTACTATCCAGCCCTCTTCTCCCCATAAAGACATTTAACTTAATTCAACGACATCTGTGTTTCTTGCAGTGAACTACAGCTTCTTAATTCCCTCACCACAGCAGATTTTCTCCCTTTGTCTTTAATTCATTTTTGTATCCTCTTTGCCCTTTCCAATTTTCCATTTTAAATGTGCCGACACCAGAACAGACTAGACTACACCAGCATCACTTAGTGTCTAGAGGTTGCTAAATTCTTAACCAAAAATAGGGATGACCTAGCCCTTGCCCCAGACTTTAGACGTTGTAAGTGTATGATTTAGAAACACAAAGCTTTCACACAAGACATTTTTAATGAAGAGACAATCCACTTCAAAGGAGTCTTCATCTCTCTGTGAATGGAGCTAACACGACATTGGCCACACTCAATAAGAAAAATTCTAAGATGCAAGAGAATTTACCCAAGATGTAGCTCGCATCAAACACATTTTTAATGATTTAAAGAAAAGAGTATAGTAATGACAACGTATGATTACCAAATATCGCACATGAGTGCCATCCTGTCTCTGGGTAGAGCATATTGTGCTCCCCGAGGTCCACAGAAGTGAATAGTTCTCCCTGATCTTGGGTATTCTGTTCATTTCACCAGTGTAGCCATCGCTGTGTCACGTGCTTAAATAAGAGCTGGCTCTGAAGCAAATGCAAAAGCTTTGGAGACCATGTAAGCAAGTCTGAAGAAAACCTAAGCTCTCACAGGGGTTACTCTAAGGCCTTATTCCCAGGCATTGACAGGGTAGCAGCAGTATCAGTCACATTTTCTATTAAATGTTCCAATAGCTTTCACATCTTTTTCATCCTGGAATTAATTCTTCTCAATGCCACCTTGATTGAAATTATACGAGCACAAGATTATTTCAGTACAATTACCCTGACTCACATCATGTTAATAGAAGTGTTCACAGGACTGAATTTACTTACACCAGTTTAACATGACACACAACTGCTTGTGGGGAGTGCTCAGAGCAGTAGATTTCCTCCTCAACATAGAGCACATTTACAGAGTTGGAGATGCATTATTTGAACTTTCACTTTCTTCCAATGCATCCAGTATAGGCTAAAGCAAGAGTAGGACAAAGCTAGCAGATCTTATTTCAGTTGTTAAGTAAATTAATTCATTAATCTTATTTATGTGCAGTTTATTCCCAGTCAAGGTTTTCAGCTGATGCTCTTCTGTTTGTGGAGGAAAAAAAAGGGCTGGTGTGTGTCTACTGTTTATCAAGTACGCCTGACTTCAGTGCCTCTTTTTATCAAATTCCTACTAGAATTATATGTTCTCTGAAAAACCAAGACGTTCCCACTTCTACTTAAAGAAGAAGTGATTAAATGAACTACAAAACCATATTACAGAATCAGAATCACAGAATCATTAAGGTTGGAAATGACCTTACATTATCATAACCACTAAACCACGTCCTCAAGTGACTAAACCATGTCCTGAAGTGAGTAGTTGGACATATCCAAACACATTCCACACTTACAATGCTAACAGCATTCGTCAGACTTTGGCTTGAATAATACGTATGTTTTTCTCAACAGGACCTTCACTGTTTCAGTGAATTCTACAAAAAAAAAAAAAACCAGAACAAACCCAAACCCAACCAAGCAAAAAAAACAGAGGTGCAGTCATGTGAAGAGTGAATGTAACAGAAAAGGAAAAGCTAAAAATGCAAGCACAGAAACATCCCTGACTTCAAGTTCCAAGAGAAATGGGATCAAAATATCACCGTTTATGGGCTGGTGAATAAACCTGCTTTATTCATCTTTCTTGGCTTGCCTTTTAAAAGACCAGAAGAATGCAAATACCCACTGAATTCTTTTTTTTCTTCAAATCTTCCTTTTGTATGTGATATCTCAGAATCTAGCTTTTAAAAAGTAATTGACAATCAAAGTCTGTAGGCTCTGCTTACATAAATATTGATGTAACAGTCCTCAATTCCCCGCATCTGGAAACGATGAAATCAGTTGGTTTTTAACCCCGACAGAAAAATCATTATGATAATGTATTTGTAGGAACACATTCAAATTTCATTTTTGTTTAGTCCTTCCACAATGAAGGTTTCACTACACAGCAGGAATAACTGACACGCTGCATATTTAGCATAGCCAAGATGCTTAAGGTCGATTACAGAAAGGGTTTCCAAAGGGGAGAGGGCAGGATAGGCTATCGTTAATTTTGGCTACAGGTGAACCTGTCTTTCTTGTGCTGGTCTCCAACTGGAGTACTGTGTCCAGCTCTGGAGTTTCACCAGAGTGGAGTAAAAGGGCAGAATCACCTACCCTGACCTACTGGCCACATTACTTTTGATGCAGCCCAGGATATGGTATTATGCTCTCTCATTAACAGAGCTAGATTTACCTTCCTAAGAAGCCAAATGCTGCAATTTTTTAAGTGCATGTTTCTAGGTTTAGTCCCTGAGAGCAGAGTCTTCAATATATGAACCAATACAAACCAAGGAGACAAGGATTTTTTCAGTTCCTCTCTCCCAGACAGCTGTAGTCTAAATATTTGTAGATGAGGCATAACGTTACAAGTCCTTCACCTCCATCCACATTTCTTATTTGAAACAGATTCTGAATGTGCCCCAAAGTATCTTCTCATTTTAAGCTTTCCATTTCCATTAGCCAGGCTGACACAGGACTGAACTGTTTTTGTCTGAAAGCCATGTGCTTCTGTGTCCAGCCTCAGAACTAAAGGCTAGGTCTTCATCTTCCCAGCCTTCCTGAGCCCAAAACACTGTTGCTGCTCCTGAGTTCCATCACCTTCTCAGGCCCATTTCACATTAATGCTGGGACTCACTCTAGGACTGGGAGCAGTGTATCACCTTTTACACACAAACACACCCCAAACATATACACGTGTCTCAGCAAAACCAGCAGAACGAGGGAGTCAGGTCTGACCCGACGCCACGTCCCGCAGTGGCAGAAGATGTGAATCACCCCGTCATGCTGCAGACCCATCTTGCAAATTATCCTCAGCTTAAATCTGCTTCTTGGAGAGGAAATGTAAGAAACCGAAAGATTTCCTACCACAACCACTGCCAGAAGGGACATAGCACACTGATGGCAAGAAAAGCCTTTTGAAGATATCTTTTGCTGCAATTTCACCAGCACATTAATTATACCAAAATTAGTCTGAGAAAAACAATAGCCTTTCAATTTAAATGGATATTACTTTTAAACTGGCTGTGACCAGGGGCAATACTGGGCTGTTGCTACTCGTTCTTCAAATGAACTTACACAGGAACTTCTGGAGTCTGCTTTGTTCCTTTGGTGAGGATAGCAACAGCAAGCTGAGCTGTGACAAACTGTTTTGTGAGATAGGGGATACCATTTGAAAACAAACTCTTCCATACATACACAAAATTTTGTCCTAAACTTTAGTAGGAGTGGTTCATCTTAAATGAGGTAAATACACACTGGTGCACAGAAACAATCAGTTCATAAATTTTACAGTGATTATAAATTCTAGTTTAGGCAAAAAAACCCAAACAAAAC
Source organism: Megaceryle torquata (assembly GCA_024611175.1). Taxonomy (NCBI): domain Eukaryota; kingdom Metazoa; phylum Chordata; class Aves; order Coraciiformes; family Cerylidae; genus Megaceryle; species Megaceryle torquata. The sequence goes on along the minus strand of JANIJG010004697.1, from coordinate 51,834 downwards.
AAAACATTATTTAGTCATTTACTCCATGTTTATAAAAACATGTTATTAATCCAAGACTGACGAATTCTCACTGGTATGAACTATGCATAGATATGGATGAAGTAGGATATATTCATTTTGGTTTTAAGCAAAGAGATTTTTAGTCACTAGTTTTCTTTTGTAACTGGAAACCAACCATTGGATTTGTTTTTCAGGTGCTAGGAAAACATCTCTTACAGGCTGCTTTTTCTCACACTTGAGCTAAAGAAAGAGGAGAACTACTTTGCTGTGAGGGTGGCAGAGCCTGGAACAGGCTGCCCAGGGAGGTTGTGGAGTCTCCTTCTCTGGAGACTTTCCAAACCCACCTGGACACCTTCATATGCAACCTGCCCTGGGTGAACCTGCTTTAGGAGGAGGCTTGGACTTTATGAGGTCCCTTCCAACCCCTACAATTCTGTGATTTTGTGAAAAGCTGATGTATTTTATTTATGGTTAAGCAATACCTATGTTTCCTAAAGGTAATTTCGTGGATATACTTTCGTGTTAAAGTTCCTGACAAAGAGGCAATTGGAAATACCTGAATCAATTATAGTGTGTTCATACTTGTCTAATACCCCATTAATTCAGAAATAATGAACTCTAATCCCCAAAAAGGTAGAGTGCTGAATCTTCTTTTGTTTTACCTGAACTCTCCTTACAATTATAAAGGTAAACCTACTGGCTCAAAGAGATTTGGATTGCTATCTGCCAGTACTGTGATGCCTAGTAATCAACTTACTACCAGCCACTGCCAGCCTTAGATTCTCCGTGGAAACATTAAATATTTTAGTGTTATTGTATCCCCCACGCCCCCTTGCCATATTAGTTACCCTCATGCTTTCTAACCTACTTTGGGATGTTGTGCAGGACGCTCTACAATAGATTTCAGCTTAATATGTGGGCTGTGTGTATATAATTTTTCAGCTGCTGTAGTTGGTTCGTGTAGAGGTAGACCAGGTCTAGTTGCCAACGTTCACATCTGAAATGAAGAACATTCCTGGTCTCGCTCTACTTGTTTCTTCTGTCTAAGTACATTCTGCCTGAGAGCACTGTTACAACTACATTTTACAGGGTCCTCTCCTAGCAAAGTTTCCGTTGATATATTATTATTATATGGCCATTTGTATAGACCCAACTGTGTTATTTCCATTTTATTGCAAGGACATAAAAGCTGGAAATCTACCAAAAGTATGGAAAGGAGCCTAAGAGCCTTTGAAAGTGAATGCCTTAGGGAAATACTGGGTATTAAATGAAGTCGATTTATAGCTGTTGCCAAAATTTGTCAAAGCTTAAGCACTCCTTAAAATCCAAAGTTATCCAGAAGAGAAGGTAGAAATACTTAGGTTAGCAATACCAGACATATCATTGTTAGATATACTGGTTGGTCGTTGCCAGCATACATGCTGGCATGATGAATGCAATAGCCCCAGCCAGAATCCACCCTCTTCACCCACCCTAGCCCCAAACAATTGTTACAGAGAAAAAAAACTAATGGAAAGTAGAAACATGGAGGTTGCACGGGCAGAAAGCACTTGGAATACAGCAAAGAATAAGATCCGTTGGCCTAGAAAGGGTTCAGATTTGTAACAGAATTTGTAATATCAGAACCAACAGCAGGTTGTAGGAAGAGAATATGCAAACCTAGTCTTCATTCCCCAAAGACTTTCTCTCATCCATCCCAATGAATTCTCTCATTTGTCCCCTAAGTATTGGCTAAGTTACAGTGATGGAACAGGGAGCAGCTGACCTGTAGTGACAAGTCACGTGTAAACTCTTTGTCCACCTCAACTGCAAGGTAACGTAGTTTAGCCTTTAGTAATTCACATGGTCTCAGTCGCAGCAGGGTTAGAGCTACAGGACAGAGAGTTGCCCACAGTAGAGCAGAGTAGCTGAGAATTTAGAGCAAATATAATTGAAATTTGCCTCAGACCCTCAATTTGCACATCCATTATATTTAGGAGAAAATTCAAATATCTACATGCCTCTGCTGTTAATCACTAAATCACTTCTCCCCCCTCCAATTTTTACATGCCTTTCCCAGACACTTCTCCGCTTCTTAGTCCTCACAGTCATTATCACCTTCCTTTCTCCTTAGCCAGCTCCTATTTCATTTACACTGTTTGGAGATTGGCTTCCATAGACATATCCTTTGAAGACTTCAGTTGCCCATTTAAGGCAAGGAATGAACTCTTGCTCCTGTGAAATATTTCATTCACTGTGATGTTCTGTCCTTCTGAAAGCCCTCTCTACATGTCTCAAGCCTCTGGGCAATGCTTTAATGCACATAAATTAAGAAAAACAAATGATAGAGATCAGCATCACATAGGCTGAATTAATAAAACAGAGCCTAATGACTTCAAGTTGGAGGCAATCTCAACACTTAACTTCACAGAATAGGAGAGTTTTCTCACAGGTCAGAAGACTAACAAGGTTTGGGAAATTATCGGTCTTTCAGAGAGCTTGGTTTAGCTCCCATTCGGTGTTACGCAACGCTCCGATTCACGCTGCATACTACGCGTCTGGGACGGAGTCAGGAGCAGACGTGGGACTTGCTGGTAATTGAAAGCAGGTCTGAAGCAATGATTATCACACAGTAAAACTACAGTACTCCACGTGCTGCAGAGCCAGACAGTAACCCTAGCCATTTTCTTTTCATCTGAGAGAAGAGAACCATGCAGTCACATTTTTTTTGGCAGTCAAGCGGTAAATGCACTGTGAGCTTCATTTTCAAAACTGTTGATATCTCCTGGATTTACTAATCTTTGAATATCAACTCTGCACTTAAACAAGACACATGGTTACAAGTTCCAAGACAGTAAGTCAAAAGACTATTACACAACTGTAAGAAGCTAAAAAGCTTCCATCTACTTTGGCCTAGTGTCAGGTTTTCAGAGGTGTGATTCGCTGTTCCTGAGAAAGCGGTTTCAGTCTGAATTCTATACCCAGATTTTGCAAAGCTTCTCAGCAAGCTCCTCAAAACAGTTCAAATTCTTATCTAAATTCACTAACTCACAATTTCTCTGAAACACTCCTGAGGTTCTCCTTTAAGCATTATTCACATTTTGAGCTTTGAGCAAGAGAAACAAATGACCACAGTTTCTTTCTTGGATTTGGAAGGAAGCTGCAGCTGAAAGTCTTTGGTAAAACATCCAGAAATTCACACATCCCTTACAGTGAGAACCAAGTAAAGACTTCCTCTAAAGATCCAGTTTCTCCTTCTAGTACAGAAGTACAATTCAGGGAAGATAACCAGAAGTTAACACAGTGGTTGCCTGGAGATTGGGCTACCAGTTATTTCCTATCTCACCGTGAGCAGCTCCTGTAAAGCAGAGCTCTGCTCCCACCTCTGTAAAAATAGCATTGCAGCCTCCCAGTGCACTCTGCCTCCATCTCATTTCCAGTTTTAAGTGCTCACCTACCCAGTAGAAGGTGTCCTTTCCCCCACAGCTCTGCAGACTTCCCTGAACCTCTGCCATTTGTTTTCATTGTTACTACTGGTCAGTATTTCAAAGGCTGAACGAGGCCACAGTTAACCCCTTTATAAAGTTATTGCCACCCATAGCTGGCATGGATGGATAGAAATGAGGAAAGCGTTGCACGGATGACGCAAAGTCTGAACACCCTTTCGAATCACTGCCTTGGCTTTGCAGAGTGAGCAGGATTAAAGGGTAGTAAGAATTGATTTTCTCACACCAGTTGGGTATAGCTAGCTATGCAGCCATCAGCTTTCTGGAGCAAGAGAACATAATTTGCAGAATGACTTGGTTTTTCAGGCCAGGACTGCACCTGATATATGTCTGTGCCATTTTTGTCTTTGGCTAGTGAACAAAGAAGGTGATAGCTGAAAGTTGGAAGCTTGATGCATGAGCCATTTTCACAGGCAACTATTCAAGCGATCTTTCAGTACCCGAGTTGAAATTTACAGCATAATAATTTCACAGGGAAGGGGAGGCTTTCATACTTGTGATCCTAAAATTCTGACAACATGAACATAAACTTCATTTCATATTACTGCAATTTATAGAATGGTCCCTTTTATAGTCACTTGACAACCAAAGTTCTTCCTTAAATATTTGCATAGCACAAACAGTTGCATTGAAGGCATTTCAAACAGCAGCTTTTCCAGCCACTCGTAGTAGTTTAGCAAAGATGCAGTGTGTTATATTACTAGTTTATGAACTTCTTAAAACACTTTAGAGTATCTATTCTGAATTTTAAATATCTTTAAAGCTCTCTTTTAGGTGGTGTTCTACTATTGAGGAAAGGCAACTTGTCTTTTTCAGGCTTTCCGTTAGTCTGGAGCCTTCCCTGCTTCTTAGTCAGAACTAATTTAGTTTTGCTGGAGTGAGGTTAAAGGCAAAAGTTTTCAACAGGATCCTCTGCATAAACTTGATTTTGTTGGCCATTCTGAATGTTGCAGTGTTAGAGCTAAGACAGCGTGTTCAAGCTCTCACTGGTTTGTTTTTTAGCTATTTTTTCTAGCTACAGTTGTCAATCAATGGCTTCTTTTGCTGAGACTTCTCAACTTGAGATCTAGAGAGTTTAATAAAACACGGCAAAAAAACTAGTTCCAGACTTTAAAGTTGGCCCAGGTGCTTTCCATCATTTTACAGTCAGCTTTTTCCTCCTTTTAAAAGCTTTTCAAATGCTACCTCTGTAGCATCTTTTTCACAGAAAACAAACAAACAAAAGACAAGGAAAGCTGGAACTGACATTATCTGGGGAAAGAAAGTTTTAAATAAGCAAAGTCAGTGATCTAAAAAATAAATCCTTGTACTCCTAGCTGAAAAAAAAAAAAAAAAATCTCTTTACAAACCTCTGAATTTATTGAAGCACTAATGGATAAGAAAGGTTCACAGGAAAGTATCATTTTTTCATCTTGGTGATAGCTATACAACTTGAGTAAGCCTGGACATGCACCTGTTCCACAATTTACACTGGGAGAAGGCAGTGGAAGAGTTAATAATTACTTCTTTTCCCCTGCACCTTAGAAAACAAAAAAAAGAATACGACCCTGGAGAGATTCCAAAGTAGATCCCAGGTTTTAATGATCTTAAAAAGTTCCATCCCTGAAGCGTTGCAGCTAAAGCTCCAAAAAAGAGCTACCTTTGGTGCCTCCTTGGCCGCAGACCCAGGAGGATGATTGCAAAGAAGGTGCAGTTTACAGCACGTGAAACAGACACACACTCTACTGAAAATAGTGCACTGAGAGCAGGTCAAGCTGGAGCCTCCTTTTATCTGGGTTAGACAAACATCACTTGAATGTACCCAAGATTTTACACTTTCCTGCTGCATTAGCATAGTACTGTGCACCTTATAAACCACTGGCATTTCTGGGGTAAGCAGTCAATTAAATGGCATTGTATCTTTCATTCAGTTTTATGGAAACATATCTGCTTGGTTTTGTCTTTCTTTTTTTCCCCTCTCACAGAAACTTAAGTTATAAAAGCAGGAGTAAGAGCAAGTGTTATCACTTCAGGTAGCAGATGCATTAATACTTCCAAGGGATAATCGCAATGCTATTGGAAGAACTGTCAGGTTTATTTTTCCTTCTGGTGTCAGTATTGGGTTTTAAGTAAGGACAGCTTTGATTATGCTTTATGAAGCACTTATTTCATCAAGCTGTTGGATTGAGGAAGTTGATAATCTGGATTCAAACAATAGCTCTACCACAGACAGCCTATCGTGCTCCTGGGCAAATCACTTAACCTCTCTATGCCCTGGTTACAAATTTGTGAAATAAGAATAACAGCCCTTAATTACCCAACACTTTATACATCTTATGCTCTTACATTGTAAGTTCTGGGGAGAAAGACTGTCTGTATTTGTGTAGTTCCTGGCACAATGGGGCCCTGATAATCTACTGAGGACTCCCAATATCACCATTATGTAAATGTGTTTGTGAGTATAGAAATTCTTAAAGGCTCTGTCAACTTACAACTCCTAGAGCACTGCCTTAAAGACAAGCTCTGGCTAAGTCAGATCTCTCTTTTGACAGTCTCACAAATCCTTGTGATATGCATTATTCACACCAGCACTGTTCTGATGTACCCCGCTCTCATGGGAGCCACCTCTGAATGTCATATTTACAGACTTGCACTAAAGTATATTGAAATAGGTATCAAGCCCGAGGAGCTAAATGCTGCAGTGGGTTAATGCATTAACCTTTCACATCTGGAGACCTGAGGTGAAACCCTAGTTCTGTTGAAGTCCATGGCAAAGTCTCACCGGGGCCCGGAACTGACAGTGGGGGTTCAAGCACTGCCCCAGTCACGAGTGAAATAATTCTTCAGCACCAGCCGCATCTCCAGTGAGCATCCATCCACTTTGCATGGAGCTACCAAAGGAAGGGGCTGTGATACTGTGGTTGTTTGGCACAGCAGCATCTTCCCAAGAGCTGGAATAGCAGAGAAGATTTGCCCTTGTGACCCGAGGTGCTACGGAAGTGCTTTGAGAAGCCTCTCGCTTGTCTCTTACCGATATTGTCAGGCTTTGTGCTCCTGCCTTTCACAGCCATCATCCCATACACATGTATGCCATAGCCTTTCCACCACACCCAAGTGTAAATGTGATGACTGCCTGAGTTAGACAAGAGATTTCACTGGAGAGAGCAAAGAAATGTATTCCATACTATCATTACCTTTGAGGTATTTGATCGAGAACGTTAAAAAGAATTTAACACGAACAGCAGAATTTCAAACTGCTGTACATTTACCTTAGAAAACAGGCTGCATCACACATCTGACTCTAAAGCTTGAAATAATCTCTAGAGAACATCAGAACACTCAAGATCTTTTGCATTTAAAAGTTAATCATGACACCAATCTGTCCAAGACTGAGAAGCTGCATCCATGTGCTTTCCCTCTGTGACCACTCCATGTGATTTCCATACCAGTTCCCAAGACAGCCTTATTTCAAGAACATCTACTCTAAGAAACACGAACCTCAGAACATCACTTTCAGGAGAAAGTAACCTCTCCAAAACCTTTCCTGATGCTACAGATATTCATTGACCTAGACAACTTATTTCTTCCTTGTACATAGATAAGGTCAAGTCCAGCACAGTGCAAAATTCCTCTGTTCTCTATAAAATTTAGGAGTAAAATTCTCAAGAGTTGGGATGTTCTGCTGGGAATCACAAAGTTTAAAGGTTAAAAAAAATAATGTATGTTTATTCGTATTTAAACAGGAATATACATCTGTTTTGCAGAGTGTTGAGTGGTTGTTATTTTAGTTATTTGAACAATAACAATTACTGAAAATTGCTTTCTCTTCCACAGTCACAGGTAGTATTAAATTTCTGTCATTTTAAACTGGCAGCGAACTGACATACATCACTGGTGCATTCCTAGCAAAGGGTTCTGCTAGTGGATGGTCTCTAACCATCAGTAGACCCAGGACTTTGACAGTTTGCTGTGTACTAGACACAGATCATCCTTTCTACTGCCCTTCTGCCAAGTGTCAAGGAGGGTAATGAGCACCCAGCTCATTAGCAGCTCCTTACTTCCATACGAATGAAAAAGCGTGACTTACAAGCCCATCCAGAGCTGTATTCAACACTTTTGGTGCTGAAATGAGAAAAATAAATCACTTACAGACCCCAGTGATCTGCGAAGTTCTTGTTCCCTTGCAAACACTATCTCCACATATTACAGTTACAGGATCTGTTTTGATCAATTAAGGAGTACAGAAAAGTGAGTAACTCGAGTCACTTGTTTGAACTTCTGCAGAGTGTGTGAACAATTGTTGCCACAGAAGTTTCTTTAGGCTTTGCTTTTACCTATACGTGCATTTTACCATTAATAAACGCAGCTAGCACGTCTATAGAAACACCTACAAACCCACATTTTGTACTCTGCCTTCCCTTTCAAAGGGGCAAAAAATATTTCCATCCCTACAAGTTTGGGACTCAGTTCATGGTTCAGTGATTTCTCTTAGCCATGCTGCATTCTGTGATAAAGTACTGATAGGAATTAAATACTAGCATATGTTAGCTTTCAGGGATGAAACAGAGGACCAGGAGTTATGGATAGCAATGAAATGCAAACCAGGTACAAAAGTGCTGGCATCAGCCACACAAGGGCAATGATGGCATCTACAGTCAAGTACACCATCGGTAATGCCCACGGGAAACTGCTTGCTGGTATTAATCACCTCAAGATACAGTTTCTGAAGCTACACAGACCTGTTTCTCACTTTAAAATTAATCAGGACATTATTATTCTTGCTTAAAAAAAAAAAAAAAAAAAAGGGCAGTATACACAGGTACTCAGTGGAGCTTTTTTATTCCAGGGAGTCTGAGAGGAATACTGAAACTTTGCAACCTCATGTGTCTACTCCAGCCCAGGAGGCACTGCCTGTCTGTTTTGATAGTCAGACAATTTCTTATATTCATTTTGAGGACAGCACACACAATTCCTTGTGGCAGAATTGCAGGACCTACCAGCAGAAAGAGGTTGCTAGGTGAAGCTGAACATCAATTTAACTGCGTAAGGTTGGGGTTTTTTTTGACTGAACTCCCCCCTACCCACATGTAAATGATTCAAAATCTGAAGCTTTCACCACTTTCCTTGGGAAAGTGTATCACACCCTAATGGAAGTGACATCAATTATTGACGTATGTCATGAGACGTTAGTATATTTGGGGAAAAACAAAGAACCACAAAAACCACTGAGGTTTTTCTGTAACCAAGTACTTAAATTCTGCAAAAGAGAAGCTGCACAGATGGTTTGCAGACTTTGAGTCTCAGAGGTATAACCTGGCTCATGTGAAAACACACATATAGCATATTAGTAAACTGATTTCTCTCTTTAAATTCATACCCTCATTACATGCCATTGAATTACATGTAAAATTCCTATTTCTCATGGAAACTTGTATGTCCATTTCCCTATCTGTGACACTACAGCTAGTATGGTAGTCATTGGGAAAATAACTCCTCTAGGGACAGAAAATACAAGAAGGCATCTGTCAAATGGTTCACAAACCCAGAATGTTATGTTTCCATAAATCTAGTTTGAGCATCTAAACCACTTCTGTTCCTGTACTATGTCCAAGAGGAAAGTAGCATTAGTATTACACTCCTATCTACTTGATGCTCAGACTGCTTTGCTCTAGGTGACAGTTCATCCTCCCTGTGAGCACAGGAGCCGGTAGGAGGAACTGTAGTTACTTGGATCTGGAGAGATGATTTTGAAAGGACTCTGTTGCTCGAAAATCTCCCTGCTGAGCTGATGAATCACTTCTTAAAAGTGTTGGCACTGAGTGCTGTTACCACTTTAGCTGGAGCTGTCTGCTGACATGCACCACACACGCACACATATATACACACACGTATATACACACACACAAGGGAATCTAAACGAAACGAAGTGTTCAGCCAAGGCAACGTGACTTCATACTTTAACATTTTAAGTCAAGAAAACACCTCCAAAGACCGATTACCAGAGTGCTTAATTCAAAGACAACTCCTGAATTTGCCTGTCTTTTTGATACCTCTAACTCAGCCAGATTTGGAATTGAACTGCTGGCCCGTGATGAAAATGGAGGCATTGTTGAGCAAACCAGACTAGCAATTAAAACAGAGTGGGATGCTGAATTGACAATGGAGCTTACTGATCTCAGACGAGATGATTTCTACGGTCAAACACATCCAGATTTTCACACAACATCGGAGAGGGTGTAATTTCCACATCTGCTGATACAGAGGGTAAAGTCTGGGCTTCAAGCTCAATTATTCCCTGCTATCTTGGTATATTATATAGAGATTAAAATAAATAATTGTAGAGAAGCAGCATGGAAATGGTAAAAAATCATGTTTCTTTCCACATCACATCCTGTACTGCATCAGGATATGCTCCTTTTAACATGCTAGAATAAACTTTTAATGGTCTGTCAAGAGCTGGCCTTGAGGGCAGTTGCCTCAGCTCCTGGGTGGGTTGCAGCAGAGGGAACAGGCTTATCTCCAAATGGAGAACCAACCTTTCCCAAGGTTTCTACTATTTACTGATCTCACCCTCCCCCAGCACTTCCCATCAGTGAGCACAAGGGGTTTTCAAGCCCACAGTAGCAGAGGGCCCTTTGTGAAGACCCTTCGCTGGCAACACTTCAGCTCCCTCCAGATGCAGGGGAAGAAATCCCCCTTGCAGGGAAACCCAGGAGACAGGCTGACAGGCACGGACAAGCTAACAGCAGCCAGGGCTGAGCTGCCATGTGGCAATGGCAAAATTCTTCTACTCTGTGGAAATGCACCACAAGGCTTCTGGTGCCAGGGTGTTAAAACCTAATTACCATAAAGCAAAGTAAATGCTCTAATGGGGACAGCAATTAGTTATTCAGAACTGATAACAGCAGACTCCTTTCAGCCATTTAGATCTCATCTGTTGAGCATTACAGACCAGCTCCTGCACTGTGATTAATAGTTATGATAGACACAAACTTTCTGGAAAAGTTTTATCTCCAAAAGAATCTGAATATTTCAAACGTTTTCATTTCTAAATGCTGAAGAAAGCATTAATAATAAAGGGTCTGGTGCTGCTGCCACTGAAGTCAACAGCCAAAATTCTCCACATTTCAGAGAAAGGACATAAGACTGACTAAGCAGAAAAAAAAAAATACTAAAAACCAAATAACAGCTGGTAGAAATCAGGCTGAACATGATGAACTTTATACCTGAAAGTCAAAAAGGGCATTCTGTCTCTTTTCTATTTTGTATACAGATTTATCCAATGAAATTTGAAACTTTTTGAACTTTAATCATAGAATGGTAGGGGTTGGAAGTGACCTCTAGAGATCACGGAGTCCTAATATTAATCCAATTTGGTTGTGTCAAAGAAAATATGTCTGTACAAAAGGAAAGTTGGTTCGTGCATAAACAAGAATCATTGGCATTTCTGAGTTTCACTGTGCCTGCTAGGTGGCTCACTGTGCCTGCTAGGTGTTTTTTTATGATCCAGACCCTGTGTTCTGCCTGCTGGATAAGAACTGTCTAGCTGAACATAAGGGGCAAAAAATTTAACAGTGATTTGTTTCTCAGCCTGTTAATTAGTATTTGGCTCCATGAAAGCGGGTAAGACTCAAAAAGTATCTCAGTAATTCTTTTTTTGACAGTAGAGGCTGTGTAAATCTTAATGTCAATGGAGAGAGACTTTACAAATGTGGAAAGAAATTATTTAACAGACTAATAGCAAAGGAAGCTGGAAGACTACAGAGCCCCAAATTCCTGGCAGTAATTGAGACACATCTCCTCAGATCTCTGGTATTCTACAGATGCACCCATTCAATGGAAATAACTTCACAAAATTTTGCCCCATCCCATTGGGATCTATCACATAAAAATGAGGAAACAAGGGGGCAAGGATGACTCCAACAACAGGCATGAATTTGGGATTCTGGCACCATACCTTTTGCAGCTGCAAGAAAGGGTTCAGCACTTAAGGGGTGGTGGTGGTGGGTCTTACCCCTAGTTCTTGGCTTTTAATTTTGTACTTGCATTGGCTTGCTGATTACTTGTTCTTTTTAGAAAGAAAGCGTTTTATACCACTGGTGGTGGTGGGTGTATGCATGCCACCTTTGAAAGTTTTTTAAAGGCAACAGAAGCCAGTGTAGATTTCTTTATTTTTCCACTCAGTTTACTACATTTAATTAATTCCTCAGTCCTACAACGATACACTTCCCAGAGTCCTCACAGGTTTTGAAACAGCTGCTTTAATTTACTGTGGTTTTTCTTAAGTATACAAAACTAAATAATTTGGCAAGTATAGCATGTTAACACTTTTACCTAAGTTCAGCTGCAAGAGCATGTCTATCAATTACACCTTTCTGCAGAGCAGAGAATGAATTGCCTTCTTCCACAACGGGGTTTAGGGATACCATTTAGAGACACCATTTGCACTGCAGAAGGAAGTACAGACTCCTGTCTGGAATCGTTCATTTATGCTCTCATTTAATTGCAATAATGGCTCAGGGAACATCACTGTCCTCGTCCTTCAAGATTGCACTCACATCTGCACACATAGCTGCATGAAGATGGATATTCTTCTACATAAGACACGTTAGCAGAATGAGACTGGGAAAAAGCCCCAAACAACCAGTCCTATAATTCTGGAAATTAATATTTTCTTAATGACCACACTATAAGTTGTCCATAAGAACAACCAGTTGACTTGAGCTAGACTATATAATAAAAACACAATTTGAAACCAGCCTTTCCGTGCAGCACAAAAAATGGCACATGTATGCTATGTATTAATTGTAACTCACTCCACACGACAAAAAAAACCGTGGAGAGCTCCAATTCTAAGGTTTTGTTTGCATCACTGACATGCTTTTAGAGCCACATAACAGTTAAAACCTGTTTCCTGATATTTACTAGCTACAGCTACGTTATCTACAAAGTATGAAATGAAATTTAAAAACCTATGTAAACTGAAATATTTAATTAGATCTCCTTGTTGATGTGAAGACAAAAAATAAAGGTTTATTATTTTTAGACAACAGTACCATTATTGAACTTTATTTCAGCTGGAGAATAGTCATGGTACTGTACCTGATCCTTTCCCTGTATAAACTTTATGTGATAGCATTATGCCTTTGTAAAGAGCTTTTTACAAGCAGCTTTTGATTCACATTGAATAAGAGGAGCTAAAAGAAAACCAGGTCTTTGCTGGTTCCACACCAAGAGATCTTTCTCTGCCTCCAGAGTCCCCCCAGCATCTGTACCAAAGAGCTGTATCACTCGTGCACTGGGCTGCAAGTGAAAGTTTACTGAACTCTTGAACAAAGAATAAAACTTCATCAAGAAACAACTGACAGAGTTTCATTATCCGTCTCACCCAATAGGATCCATTCTGGCTGAATACTTTTAACTAGGAGCTAAATACTTCTTGTGTATTGCTGCAGATGTGTCCTACTTCATAACAGCTTCACGTCTGGCAGATAGATTGTGCACAAAATTATTATTTACATCTGCACATGAGATGGTTGCCCAAGAGATTAGTTATCTAAGCAGTAGATAACCGTCCCATAAAGGTATGTTTTCCATAAACAGGGAAACAGTTGAAGGTCCCAATGGAACACTTCACATTTCTAAAATCTCAATAGAGTCCATCTCCTGCCCTATAAAGAAAATGAGATGAAATATCAAAATTATGCATGAGTAGTAGTGGATTATATAAAAGTCAGTGCATTTACCATTACTCGTATTTTAAAGGAATACAAATTAGTTACAACTACAATTAGAACAGCTCTAATGTTTTGCTACCTACTGATTTCCTCAAATTTGACAAAAGCTGTTCAGAAATATAGGTGCATATACTACATGTCTGTGTCTAATCCTGAGAATGAACTTTCATGCACAGAAATATGCATCATATCATTTCAGGAAACTGGAAACATTGTGTTGGTGACAACAGTCTACTTTCCTGTCCTATGAAGTGATTAGAATGAGTTACCTAAAATGTAAATGTAGCACTTTTGCTCCAGTATCATGACTGCCATGTTCTTGATTTATATAAACATGTGACATTCTGAAATGCTCTCCCCTCCATAAAGCCATCCGTGGCCAGCTGGGTGATGTTAACTAAGGACTAATCATAAACATCTGCTTAGTGCACATAAATGTTGCTTTTATTCCAGATTTTCCTAAAAGAAAATATACTGTCAAGCTACATATACATATTTTAGTCATCCTCTTTTTTTTTTGTTTCCCACCCCCCACCCCCCTTTAACCACACAAATCCATTAATATACTTCGATCTATAAAGGTGCATATTATTTGATCTGACAAAGACTAACAAGCACGCCATGTTTGAGTTTTGGTTTCCCTTTTCTAGCACTTAGAGGTCAAATCCCTTGTATCAATCTGTCCAGGTTGACAACACCTTTTTTGTTGCTGCCAGTCCTCCCGTGGCTTTGCAGTCCGTGGGAGGAGCAGTTGACCCACTGCCTGCACCTCACGCATGCTTCTTGACTGCACTGCAACTGCTCAGGTGTTTTAAAGAAAGTACTCAATGGTGTTTGAAACCCAGCTTAGGAGAGAAATCTACCGTGACACACTACACCAGATGCAATTCCCGATTTCTTAATGTATTACCCTTTCCTTTGGAGGACTAGTTCAGGTTCAGCCTTGGACTGCTGTAGATTCTGCAGCTTCCCGGCAGCCACATCTCCAGCAGCATCAGCACAGCCATGAATACATAAGAGAGACCATGCAGGCATAACTTCCATGGCATTTGACTCCCTTATTTAACCTTTCATGCTTCTAATTTAGAGAGAAGGAAGGGTGACTCGTTTCATTTAGAAGTGTATCCTACCCAAGTACAGTGGAGATCTTCTGGAGGCACGTCACCGTGTACAGAAGTTGCAGTAGTAGCCTAAATGTGACCTCTGTGCACCTTGTCTGTACAACTGTAGGGCTCCCTAACACTCAGAGATGGGCTGATTGAGGTCCACAGTGCAGTTCAGCTGTTGCTGCAGTAGTGACAATGCAGAAAGTGGGCTTTTCCAAAACTGATTCTACTACTATTTTCATGCCTCCAAAATTCACATTGACAAGTTTTTATTAAATTTTTACCCTAGATATTTTTCTCCTTTGCAACCAAACTAAGTGTGAAAGTGAAAACTAAACCTTCCCAACCCTATTGACTATTCCTGTCACAAAATGTGAAAATGTAGTAAGAGTGAGAAACATCTTCAAGAGGTCCCCTCCCAAGCAGCTATGACATCAGCTATGATGTACTAACAAAGTACAAGATGCTGTGTAACACCATTTGCTTAGAAAGAAGAAAAAATATATAAATTATTATTAACTCCTTTTCTGAAATAAAATTATTAACTCTTTTGCAGATCTACAAACACAAGTTGCATTTGTATTATTGTCAAACACCAGGCTGGAGAGACTGAGGGAAATGTGATATAGGTGATATCTGCTAAAATATCACCAAGATAAACTCTGCCTTAACCATTATTTTAGAGCAGGTGTGGTCTGTTAAACCTCTTTCACCACATCTCATTTCTGAGGGTTCACAACTTCTCTGTTCTGTTCTCAGTCCAAAAGCATCCCTCACCTTTCCACAAGAACTGGCCAGGAAGGAACACAGTCCCTGGCAGTAAAGAAAACTTAGTGAAACAAGAGGCAGAGTGCATTTCGTGTAGCTGAATGGTAGGCTGATGGTTTTGGAGCATAATTAGGGGAGCCACAGCTGTTCCTTCAGCCTCCGTTGCTTTTTTGTCCTTTAAAACTCTTCTTCACTCAGACCTTGTCACCTTGCTTGATTAGAAATTAGTGGTGCTGCTGCTGTTCCACCCAGGTTTCCTGCAATGCACATGATGAAGAGACTGCCCCTTTTCCAGCCGAGTGTCTGTCTCACCTCTGCAGGAAGTGTAGCAGCAGCGTGACAACCTGGATGTCCCCACAGCCCACAGGGACACTTCCTAACACCACCTTTCTCCTTAGGAAAAAGCAATTTTTCTTCATCCTCCTGACAGTGGTTAGCTCAGCGCCCTGCAACATGCTCACGGGCTGGTGAGATGTTCTTACACGCAAGTCTTTCTTACATGTAAAGAAAGAATAGTCATTAATTTATAGAAATGTTTAAATCTTTCCTGATGCAGAAGGCTATTTTTATTTACTAGCAACTTGCACTGAACGCAACATTGCAATGGAGGGAAAGGCTGGAAAATACCATTGTAGGATTTCAGGACTACTCAGTATTCCGAGTTCAGGAAGGTCTGTTTCTATCTATTGATGGCACACAATAAAAACTCAAACCAAAGAGCTATCATAGATGTATCACAGGCTTTGCCAGCTTTAGGCTTGGGACTTCCAGAAGGAAGCTTGCTTACAGTACAAAAAGGCAGTAAATCTCCTACTCCTTTGAAATTTGATGACATCAACTCTCTTTAAAGAGCTGAAGCCACAATTCTAAAGCAAGTGTTCCGTCTGAATGATTTAGAAGGCTCATCCAACAGGCTTGTTAAAATCATTCTGTCGAGAGGAATTTTATATATGCAACAACAGAATGTTTCTACTGAATTGGATATTTTCTGAATGCTCATTTCTAGTAGGAAAGAAAAAGACGACAAAACACACACGCCCCCCCCCAACTAAACCAATAACTTCCAAAGAGGATATTAAGGGCCAAATACTAATCCCCTTAAAGCACAGCAGTTCTCCCAGAGAAACAGACAGGACAAGATTTTGGCCCTATACAAAATGTATTTCACACTTCCAACAGCTTGGGAGCATTATCTATATGCAGTGAGACAGTGCTGTGAATCCATTTCAGTACCACAGTTTGCATGAAATCATCAGCCAAAATTAACTAACAAGACTGTGAAAGAAAGTGAACATGTGTCCAGCTGCTTACTCTTTCCATTTGAACTTTACTTGGTACATTCTCTTCAGTCAAATCAATTCATCAAGCACTGTAATTTGAACTGCAGGAAAATGTATGGGGGGAATTTATACACGGGGTGCCTGCTATCAGAAAAGGGCCACTCATGAAATGAAACTTGCTGAACCCATCTCTGTGTAATTCTTCGAAACAGGGTGTGCGATGATGATTGAGTAAACATGTGTGACTCAGTGTCTAAAGCATGGTCATGACAGCCTCTGGGAGAAGTGTTACTAACTGCACTGCCTCAAGTATTTTCCTGGCCAAAAGATCACATGCCGAGTCAAACACCATGGGAAAAATTAATGATCCTCTGCACTCTCGCGGCTTTTTCTTTGCGGTTCTAGCCCACTGGGGTTTGTACACATAATTCTTACAGTTTTGTTTACTAGCACTTTTAAAAGCTCACATTAGACAAGCCAAGCCCAACAGTACGAGAGCTGCAGCAGAGCCGGGAGGGTGCCCGGGTTCCAGTGTTTATAGGAGGCGCGGGCACTTGTCACCATGCCAATAACATCTCCCCACTCCTGACATGGGCTCAGCACCACTTCAGGCTAAAGCAAACTGTGTATCCTTCTCCAGAGATAGATTACCAGGTGAGGACAGTCAGATCACATATTGTCCTAATCACTCCCGCCCTTTTGCCCTGGTATACGGGTGCTTATGGGATAGCGTGGGGCTTGCTCTGCTGGCAACATTTGTGCAGGTACATCTGTGCTGCAAACTAACACAAGGGAAAAACCTCCCATTTCAAAAGTATCCACTGCCAACAACTCCATAGGCTCTGTTCAGTCTGTAGCATTGAGGAGATTGAGGGTCTGTTCTGTGCTTCTGATCCAGACACAAGCAAAAGGAAAATGCCAGATCATTTAATAAATGGTGAGGCTAATGTTAGATGCCACCCCTAAGGACATCCAGTGGTTCAGAAAGACTGTTTTTAAATTAATTAAAACACACTGACAGGTAAGTAGTGAGAACGCTTCTATGCAACCTATCATTTGATTTTAAAAAAATCATAATAGAAGTTTTACTAAAAGGCCATGATAGGAATATTTTCTCCTGCTAGATGCCACCCATGCAGGTCAGCACACTATATACAGTAACACCAAAAAAAACCAACTGTCTGTGGTTTTGCATGAATCACCCATGGCAATGACCATCTCTGCAAGGCTGTCGTACAAGCAGCAGTGAATCCCAGGGTTCCTTACAGCTATTACTGCCCTAAGTGTGACTTGTCAATCACCGTGCTAATAGACCGAAGTCCAGTCAGCACAGTAGTACCCTTTGTGAAGGACGAGGTGCCACATTCTCAGAAAACTCTGCTGTTGCTATTTCACACAGCAGAGCTGAGCCTGCTTCTCAGTGCTTGGCAATGAACACCACAGCCCAAAACCTGAAGCCACAGAAGTAACTATGAAGCAGAAAGGATTAAATCCATGTATTTGCGATCACTACCGCTAATCTTATTTGTCAGCTGAATAAAGTCAATTTAGATTAAAATACTGTACAAAAAAAAAGTAGGTTATTTTGGTTATTAGATCAGTTCAACTGTTCCGTAACACGCAGGAGTGGCAAAGACCGCTGTCCTACAAATTTGTACTGTACATCTTCTTTAGTTATCCTCAGATTTTTCTTTGTCCCTTAACCTCTTCCCTTTCAAAAGCTGTAGCTGTCAAGTGGGTAACTGACACTCATGTTGTGGATGGATGGAAGATGTAGAAATACAATGCTGATTTTGCATTTCATTCCCTTAATCGTTCCTCACAGATTAATAGAGCTTGTGCAAGCAACATCTCCGAGATCTGCAGCTCTTTTGGCATCTTGGATCAAAATGGGCCAGTGGGTGGGAAAGTGCATGTGTGGGCTGGAAACAAAGGGAACTGTCGAGGACAGCCAAGTGCCACTGTTCAAAAAATAGAAAAATGAAAGGCACGGTGGGGCACACAGTGTCAGGGTCTAGGACTCATGATCTCAGCCATCTGCAAGTTACACGAACAGGTAGCATGATGGTCTCATTGTGATCCTTCTTGAGTATTTGCCTGACACAAAACTACCCTGTGCAGTCTGGCGTGTGTTCACTTGCTAGTCTGTACACAGGAGACACACAGAACAAGCTGCCCTGGCAGGACAGGCAGGGGAAAAAACAAACCATCAAAACCCAACAAAACCACAAGCAGTGGCTCCCTGCTCTTTCTTGCAAGCAGAAACTTGCACAGCTTATGAAAAGGTGAGACATTTGTGCTTGTTTCTCATACTTGCATATTTGTGTTAAGGCTGCCCTTACACTGTGTGACAAAAGCACGACCCAAAGAACCACCTGAGAGGTGAGATCCACTGGTGTGCTGCAACTGGCTCACCACAGCTCTCTGTGCTGCTCAGATGAAGCAAAGCAGCTGCGAGCCTGGCTGACTCGGGGCGGTAGAGCTGAGCTTATGGCCAGTCTGCGTTACCAGAGCTGAACTGGAGCTTACCAGTGAATCTTTATCTAGCAGCTTTCCTTTGGAACTTATGCCCAGTTGTTTTCTTGATTTATTGTAGTTGTCCGCTATGAACAGCCCTTCTCCTTTTTCTACATCTAATTTTTGCAAGAATTCAAACACTATCTCCCCCCCTGCATGTTTTTCAGCCAGTTCTTATGTATGTACTTTGTGAAACAACCTTTATTTTTTTCCCCTGACGAATTGGATTTTTTATTGTTATTAAACTTAGTCCTTTTAAGTAAGCTGCCAGTAACCAGTTTACAGAGATGAAGTAAAAATAACAAGGCTAAAGGTACTTAACTTTTCATTCATTAGTCTGGCCTGTAGCAGCATATTGCAACTCCAGTGTGTAAGGCTACTCGTGAGCTAAAAATACCCCAGCTGATAAATAAATTGAATAGGATTATTTCATTGTCAGACCTTGAGGGAGGGGAGGTGGGGGATCAGTATTTATGTATATCTAAGTAACAAAAGTGGTGTTTTTTTTCATTTTGAGATGATTGAAAGGATCCTATATATCACCACATAATGATACTGCAAGCTGTATGCAGTAGATATGTTCTGCTGTTTACTAGAGTACCAGGACTTTTCTCAGCAGCCCTTAAAAAGCTAACAGGACCTGTGGGGTTTTATCTGGAATTTAGTCAAGGTATATTTAAATACAAAAAAGCCCAGAAATGAACTAAGGTTTGTTTCCTTACATCATGGGTGAAAAAGACCTGGTTTTACTTATGATGTTTCACATTGTGTAGGAATCCTCTATCTACTGTCCATGCATAACCACAGGAGAAGAGATGGTCAATTAGCTTCACTTCAGCTTTGAATAGCCAATGTTTAAACTGTCTCTAACATCATTAAGCTGCTCTCCATGAGGACCATTGGCAACATACAACAGAAAGCTTTCAGCATTCCTGTTGTCCCAGTTCTTCATTTTTCATGCACTGTCATCAAAACCCACAGTGAATGCAGAATGACTAAACCTTGCCGTTTCCACCGATTGCCTTCTCACTTTAGTACAGTTTGTTCTCTTTGCTTTGCTCTGTGCTCAAAGGGGAGGAAAAAACCTCAAGTTCTTTTGAGGCAAACCAGATCAACAGTATTAAGTCTTCATTTATGGACCATGAAAGTGGCAGCAGAGCAAGTTATCCCAAACTGTTGCTCCAAAATGCATTGGGCTTCTCCTTCAAGGAAATGCTTCTGGAGCTGAAAGGTTACTTCAGATTTCTCTAGCCTGTATTCAGTCTGTGACATGAACTCCTGGCACCCAGAAAGCAACTGGTATTTTACAGTTGACCAGGAGAAGCCAGAGTTTTGCCACTAATTTTGCCATACCTGTCAAAATCACTCCACAGTGAAATTACTTTTGAAAATAGATTAAGTTCTCCACTTCTTGCATCAGACTGAGGTTAAGAGCTCCTCTGTGAGCTCTAATTGTCACCAGCAAACTGATCTGAGTAACCTCCTGAACTAATTTCTAGTGCTTGTTTTTTGCTTGCCTTTAAATTTTTTCTTTATTTTGGGATGGTTTGTGGGGTTTTTTTGTGTGTAGTTTGTTTTGTTTTTTACAGACTGAAACAAGTTCAGAAAGGTGGCTAATACTGTTATGACACATTAGAGGCACACGTTAGAGAAAAAGCTAGTCTTTAAAGAGGAAGATTAAGTCAGTACAAACTCATATGGTCACTCAAATGGTTTTTTTCTCCACCAGCTATACTACACTTTCTCATCTAATATAGGCTCCCACCCCTTGCCTTTGTATTTCCTCATTCATTCATTTGCAAAGGAGAGTAATTACTTGTCCTTCTTTCTGTACACAGCTTTTTACATCTTCACAGCATCTCTGGCAATATTTTCTTATTCCTCTAAGTCCTGACACAACTTAGTCTTTTAGAAAGTCCAGAAATCAAACTTTTCTCTTTTTTTTTTTTAAACAAAGAGAACACAAAGACTGTTGGGGGGGGGATCAACTTGTGAAAGCTGAACAACTGTTTTGCTCAAAAATGGTAACCCAACCCTCCCACTTAATACAGACCCAGTAGATTTCTCTAGTGCATAACAAATCACAGATGCTAGCTAAATAATAAGTTCTAGACACAGGTAACACAACATAAAGCATTGCAGTGGTTAGCAAAAGCCTTACAGACACATGGTGAGGAGTGTAAGCTCAACTCCATTGTTGTGGGAAGAGTACCTGCACACTCCTGACTTCAGAACAGCAACTTTCATTTGCTGCTAAGTCCCAAATCCACAGTGTTCACTAGTGATATTAAACTGGATTGATATAAAATTAGCAGTTACCTGTACCATACACTGAAATTAGCTGTGAATAGGATTTTAATTATTTCAAATACTAATATCAGCAGAAAGGACCACGTCAATACAGTGTTCTTCCTTTCTGTTCTTGTCTATATGATCAACAATACAACAGGTATTCATACATAAACAGATGTTAAACAAGTTTTACATCCATGGGTTTACATAATTAGGCACATGAGATAGTGGCAAAAGCCTCAGTAAAAATAACAAATAAACTCAGACACTTTTTCTTGAGAGCCTGGGCATGGCAGCCTTACTGGTAAACCACAAATTGCTAACGCTGTGCTAGAGAAGTATTGGAAATATTTAAGGCAGTAGCAGCTATACCTGGCAGCAATCCTTCGCGTGAGGACCAGCCTTCTGCAGAAGCTGCTTTGTGTTTTACAGGCTTCTTCCTGCTCTACTCAATTCTGGCATCTATGGGAGATAAGGTGCAGGCCTGTTCTTCTCAACTGAAAAACAGTTACCTTTATGTTTTATGCATTTAAAAAGGAAAACCCGGCTTCCAGGGCAGTTTACCTACTCAAGAACTTTTGATACCATTTCAACTCCTTAAAAACATGCAGGAACTTATGATAATGCCTTACCCAAACTGATAGTAACACCACTTCCAAGATACAGTTAGCACCCTATTTGATTACTGAAAGACTCCTGGATATACATGCACAACTTCCTTTTTTTTTTTTTCTTTAATCACTTGAGTGCTTTGGCATGATCTTCCTTCCCTAGCAAGGTTAGATGTTGTTGAAGCCTAGTGCTCCTCACACCTTGCAATTCATCAGCACATTCTCTTCTAGTGATACTACTCTGAAAGAGCCCCATTACCTGCTTGTGTATTCCACATTTATATTCCCCCCTCCCCTTACCAGCCTCCCTCCCAAAAAGCAAGCAGTGAAAACCAAACAAATCAGTGATATTAATTTACACATCTTGGTAGTATCAGAGAAGTACCATGTGTGCAGAGTAACATCAGCTTCCTCCCTACCATCAATCTGAAGAATTTGGCACATTTTTCAAGCGTTGCAACACAGAATATCCAAAGGCTACAAGGGGAAAATACAGTATAAGGAAAAAAATAAGTAAAGATTGCACTGAAAATGACATGTGAGGCTCTACTGAAACCAGCCAATAAAATAACTTTGAAAAAAAATGTGGTGGGTAGGATAGACTCAACCTCTAAAGAGTTTAATAAGTTGCCTAGCCCCATTTCTACTGTCAGTTACACCGGTGTATACGGGGGATCAATGCTTTGAACATCACAGAGCTAACTCCAGATTTATACCTTGTGTAACAGGCAGCAAAATGCAACACAACAAATATGTGGAAAGGAAAGGATATTGCCTTTCTTATCCAATGTTATTTCAAAGTTTACGCTTGCGACTCCACAGAAGTCCATTAAAAACCTCTAAAAATCACAGTCCTTGCTTTAGGACTGCAAGAGTTGACTTCAGTTATATTGTAAATAAAGACCCTTGAACAGTAAATCTCTTCATAATCAATGGCTTTGGTATATGCCCAAACAAAACCTCCAGACACCTACTTGTGTTCAGCTGTAATTTTGCCAGCGTGTCCCTTCCCCCGCTCCACGCTTTTGGCTGGTGAGAAGGCTGCAGTCTCACTACGGGCCACAGCATGCAGCCAGTTGTCTCTTCCAAACCCCAGCAGTAGTCTCAGCATTACAAATGCCTCACTTGTCTTTGGCTAAGACCAGTGAGCCTGCTGCAGCTTTCCAAATTAAGAAAGGTGGTAGGTAGTGGTAAAATTACCACATACCAAGATAAAATTCAGGGAGAAACTTGTCAGTCATGAGCTCATAAAGCATCAATACTTTGTGTCGAATGTTACCAAGAGCATTTTTTTCCTGGCCCACACACTCTGACCTTCTGAGAAAGCTAAGGAGTCCCTTTGAAACTGGGCTGAGGAGTGCACAAAAAATTAGCAAATTAGTTTTTACCTTGGAATTTTTTCCTGAAACCAGAACCACAGAAATAGAAGAAGAGATCCCAGTGCTGTAAGACAGCAGGTAAACTCCAACATTTTCTTCACACTGCTTTTTTCCTTACTGGAATCCCTAGGTAATATTTCCAAAACATTTCTTCCTTGCAACCAGCACCCTGTTGAGCCATGGATATTTTCACAGGCATAAATTTTGAATTAAAATGATTCTATGAGACCAACAGTTTTTCTATAAATGTGCCAACAACATTAGGAACATACATCCATGCTGGAAAAGTTACTTATGTTCTGATACCATCACGCGTTTGGCAGCGAACGGAGAACCATAGCAAAGCAAAGGACCTCAAGACAAGCAGTTGGAAGGGTAAAAGTTGGATGAGCCAATAGCTGTTACTGCAAATGCAAGATAAAATTTTTATTATAGAGTTACATGTAAGAACAAACAGCCATTGCTACAAAGGACCAAAACTTTTTGCCCCTTATCCATGCCAGCTCAGCTGCCAAAATATTTTTGTTTCCTTGTAAGGAGTTTGCATACAAGAATATTATACCACAGTGTGGATCAGAGGTTGAGGAGGAAAAATAAACAAAAATCATTGATAATGAGACTCAAATAGGGAAATCTGTAACCATGAATCACAAATAGCACACGTTGGATCATCCTCCACATGATTTTTAAGGTGTTTAGGAACTAGAACTAGAGATAGAAAGGCATGTAGGAAGTCAAAGCTGCATTTCACATAAATGGTCTTCTGCAAAGTGATGTGAATGAGCACAGCTGCTTCAGTAGGCCACTGCTGTTCCCTATCAGGCATTAAGAATACATAAAATGATTAAAAAAAATGTGCTAGAGTTTTTCCTGGTTTCCCCCTCTTCACACTTGACAACAAAATTCTGCTTTTAGATGGATGTTTCTGAGCATTAAAGATCTGCTTTAAATGCTGTATGTTTCTCAAGACAACAACGTTATCCAATCTTGTTAGGTATGATTTCTCTCACTTTTACCATCTATTTTCATACCTTCAAAATAAAAAACTACACAACAAAACACACACAAAGAAAATCCACACACAAAAACACCCCAACAAAACAAAATGCAAACAAAAAACCCCAAACAAACAAAACGAAACCAAGCAAGGAAAAAACCCACAAACCAAAGCCCAACACCATGGGATTTTCAAAGGTTTATATCCAACTGTAATTTCTGTGGTACAAATTAGGTAGTTCATGTAACACTGCATAAGGTTTTCCACAGTGATATATACTTTCAGGGAATTAAAACCAGCTTCTGTGGTTCAGTAGAAGTCCTGCCTGAAACACAGGCAAACCACCTGAACTATGAAAAAACTCAAACAGTAATAAAAAGTTCCATTAAGATCAGCTAATAACACACAGAGGTATTGAGTAATACATCAAGTCATAAGAAGAATAAACATAGATTAAACGTAGTCTTTAAGCCTAATGATATCATGCTTCAAATTATAATGCAGATAAACAAACACTAGAGCTCAATCACAGGCTACTTTATCATTCTTTAATAGTAATAAACAAAATATTCCTTGTGTGGAGCAAGGCAGGCAGCAGTGATTGCAGGCACAGCCTTTCAGAAGTCTCAACAAGAAAAAAATATTCTAAACAACCCAGCATACTATGGCATTTTTTGTTGTTGTTGTTTGGTTGGTTTTGTTTTGTTTGGCTCTTTTGGGTTTTTTGTTTGTTTGGTTTCTTTTTTATTAAATACTTCTTTGCATTTACCTTTTCTAAATATTTATTGATGCAGAAACTTGAGCCACATATGAACACTCAAGAAGCAGAATATTGGCAATAATCTCATATTCTGCTTTATTCCCCCAAAAAAGAACCTGCATAGTTTTCAGTGTTTAGTAAGGAATGCCACTGATACATAAACGTGTACACATTCAAAGGATTTCATCTCCATGCACTACTAAATCTTTTGGCCACACGTGAAGCCTTTACAGAACAACATCCAGCTGATTCAAGGGAGGCATCAAGCAGTTCAGCCCCTGATGCCAAAGCAAGAACTCAGTTTCCACAGTGATGTTCACATGGGAAACGTGTTTTTCCCTTCACAGAGCCAGCAAGGCACCACCTGGCTTACATCAGAAGCATCACTGGAGCCACAGGGATGAAGCCAATTTGTGTGATACATCTGTAAGGGAGGAGAGTCCACTACTGCCCTTACAACTCTGCAAATTCAGTGTTAAAGACTGGTACAAGCTCCTACATGAGTAAAACTGAACTAACAGACATGAAACTATCAGAGTATTAAAATCTAAAAGTTAAAGAAGAAAAATGAGAAGATAGGAAGCATTTCCAGTTACCAGCTATTCCTTGTCAGGGCTGTCACGTGAAGTCTAGAGACAGAGAGATTTAGGCACAGCGAGTAATGTTATATGCACTTCATGCAGCACCTAAGGGGTGTTTCCTCAGCTATCAGCTTCCATGCTAATTTGAAACATTTACACAGTGTCAGCCCAGATGAGCACTGGGGAAAGCACATGTTCAACCACTGCAGGCTGGCTCTGAAGAATCACCTTCTCCTCCCCTGACTGCACAGCCAGCCTGAAGCCAGCATCAACAACCACAGTTCACAGCTCAACAAGTTTATGCACAGTGCCTTTAAAGTCTGGCTGAGTGCTGTCCCTCTGGCCCTGCTGAGCTGTGGTACCCATTTCACAGATTGGTCCAAAAATCCATTTCTCTGGCACCTTGACCTGAGGTGATAGTGCTGGTGTGTTCCCCAGGACACAAAGATTCAAGATCAGAGCATCAGAAATCACCTCCAGAGCAAGTCCTACCCACAGACAGATGATTAACTTTCCTTTACAGTCTTAAATGCTCTTTTTAGTCTTCAGTTATTCACCAGACTTACAGATTGTTCTGCACGTTTTTGTGTCATTGAGTTTCAAGTATTTATTATTAATATTTTGTCACTCAGCAAGTTCTGTAGTCCTGACCTACTTGCCTGCAGGCTAGCATTTTAATTTTATATCATTAAGGCTCCTCTGTATTTTTCTCTTTTGGACATCCCTTACAGAGTGATAAGATTCTCATAAGGATAGTGCAATTACTGCTCCTAGTTACCTTGGATTAAACTATGACAATAGGACTCATTTTCTAATTGATACCATGACTTATACTGTTGAGCAGAAACTGCACCACACAAAGATCTGTAGAATCAAATCACAGATGAGGACTGATGCAGATATTAAAGTGCCTGCAGCTTCTAAGTGGAACAAAATACCCTTCTATATGGACCAGGCCTCTTCAAAAGCATATAGTTGGGAGGGTTTTTTTGATGAAAAGCGGCCTAATTATTGACCTCCCTGCCTTGACAGAACAAGACAATGCATTTTTCTAAGTTTAACTGTAAAAGCTCAACGATGTGTAAAATGAGCCTTGAGTAAGATTATTAGATGCTATCAGCTTTTGAAAGCGCGTGTGTGACAAGATCTGATAATGCGTTGAGGATCAATGCATCTGTCCTTCTTGCATCTCTGCTCTCCTGGAGAGAAAGCAACTGTCAGACCTAGTGAAGAGATCACAGTTGCCGAGCAACAGCAACAACACAAATATGCTCCTGGCATTGGCTTGGCAGCAGAAAAAACTCCAACATATCTATTGAAATGATAACCACCAATAAAAGTGAAACGCGACTGCATCACACAAACTGTGTTAGCACTGAACTATTAGTCCCCCTTTCCATCAGAACTCCTTCTACACATACGATAGTCACACGGTAAAAAGTGTATTCAAAGAACAAACATCACTATTATGGAAAGCAGGAAATAAAGTGTTGGGAGTAAACGAGGAGAGATTAATCTGAGGTCTGGGAAACTATCCACAGAAATTGCTATGTTACATAAAAACTCTAACATGACCCAGCAGAATGCCACAGAAAAATTCTTCTATTAAGTATATTGGATGTTTTAAATAACCCGTAAAAAGATTATAATTTGTATTGGATTATATAGGGCTTCTTCCTAAAGGATCAGTTGCCACTTTGAGTTAAGCACACTAGACTTAATTTAATCAAGCCACAGGAGCTTGAAACCCTCTGGACTAATAGCTAATTCACATTATTTGTCATCTTTATTTCGGGCAATTGCTTGCCATTTTGTAATTTGTGAATTGCAGGCTTATGGACCTGAGCCTCCTGGAGCTTTCCACACTGTCGCTTAAATTCAAAGAGCAAAAGTCATTGGCCAAATCTCCATATGCAAACCAAACACCTAAAAATTAAATGATCTCATGAAACAAAAGAACAAAATGAAATTTCCTCCGGTATTCTTTGTCTGCCCTTAACCACCATCTTAAAGAAGTGTAAATTAGAGGGTGAAACGATTTCAAAAAAAATTAGATCGAGCACACCGATACTTTTTCATTTCTTTGTGTACTTTCACTTCCTGCTTTCTTCCCTTCCCCTTGAAAGGGCTATTTCAACAAGAACAAGTAAATGTCTGTAATTGCAAAAGAAAATGTTAATATAACATTTACACAGTTCAACAGCTTCAAAAGCTGTTGCACTGAATGAATATGCCTAAAAAGGATTTACACAGAGGGCAAAAACCCACCGAACTGCTATTGCAGTGGGAAATTTTGCAGTGAAATCTTAAATGCAGAAACAAAAAAGAAAGAAGATGAAAAAAAAATAAATCAAAGTCTCATCTTCTACCTAATTCAAACCATTTAGGAGCTCTGTGCCTAAGCCAAGGATTACCAGTGATACCATCTCCTTCAGTATGCTGTGCCTAAAGAAAGCATCCCTCTTATTAAAAAGAGAAAAAAGTTTAAAGCCAAATAATTCAGGCTTGCATAAATCTTTAATAGGAGCTACTCTCCCAGGATTGGCTGCACTTTCTTTTCTCTGCCCAAGGGAAACACAATATGTCTTAGAAAAGAATAATAGTAACTCCATCTTGTGTGTTATATGATATCTTCCAGTAATCCAGAGGATTTTGCCTTTGTCTGTCATAAACAAAAGGCCACCCATACATAATGTGTCCAGGCTTTTTCAGACTCCTCACCTTAGCAGGTGACACTCAGGAGATGGACAGGGAATACAGAGCCCACCAGTCGCTGCAGGCAACTTTACTCTCATGGCAATTTAGAAATGGGGAAAAAAGAAAAAAAACCCCAACTAACAACAGCAAGAACAACAACAAAAAAACTAAGAAAAACCCCACCAGTTCTCCCCTTGTAAGAGCAAAGCATTATTTGCACCCTGCACTTGTCCCATTTTTCCAGAGATCTATTAAAAAGTTCTGCTTCTGGGCCAAAACCATTGTCTTTCATGCTGTTTTGTGGCTTTTATCTGTTTGTTTCTACTGATAAAGAAAATTCCCTCTTAAACACTCTCTACAAAC
This sequence comes from Megaceryle torquata, assembly GCA_024611175.1. NCBI lineage: Eukaryota > Metazoa > Chordata > Aves > Coraciiformes > Cerylidae > Megaceryle > Megaceryle torquata. Next base: position 23,282 of record JANIJG010004697.1, on the reverse strand, counting down.
TAGAGAACAATTCAAATGGAAATTTAAGACCTCAAGATTGTCACTTAGAAATTTAGTTATATTTGAAATCAACAGCAATGAATAATAAACCCCTATTCTCCTACTGCAAAGAAAACATCCAAGGTGCTAAACTAACATCCGTTAACAGTTCCGTTATGAAAATGGTAAGAAATCTTGTGAAATCTAACAAAGCATCAGTGTCCAAAACAAGTGGGACAATAAGGGGCACAGGGAGAGGTATAGCTTTTGAAAGGGTGGAGGTGGCAGCAGGAGGAGCTGGTGCCACCCAGCAGCATCCACAACTGGAGCTCAGCCAGGACCCCCCACACCTTGGGCTTCACAAACCTGAGGATCTCCAGAAAAAAAACCAAAACCAAACAAAAAATCCCACAACAAACAAACAAAAACCAAACAAACACCAAACAAACAAAAACAAAAGACAAACCCAACCCCACAATGCTCCTTTGGAAACAGGGGGTTTGAACAGTGCTGGGGCAGAGCTACTCTGACAATAGAGCTGAGATCACAAGCAGGGGAACTGGTTTCTGCAACAGACTGGACCTGCTAGGGAGGTCTGCAGTGACACATCTGGTGAGATTAGAGCAGAGTCCCTGAGAATTTTTTTTAATCAATTTGTGTACATATGCTAAATCGTAATTGGTGTGAAATGAGGCTTCATGGGTCTTTCATTGACTAGCATTGAGTGACCTCTTAAATTTTCAGTGACGGGCACCAGCTATGGAAATTGAGGCCCATCACCCTCAGCAGCTTACATGGCCAGTGCAAACGGGCATTAATTAGAATAGTCTTTCAGGCTGACGACAAGATAAAGCTTCAGCACAAGTAGTACATGTAGCCCATGACAATAAACCATTTTGCTCTTTAACTGGGAGCAGATGGACAAGACAGAACAACGTGAAGACAAGTGATGTTCTACTGGAATCTCCAAAGGCTAAAAAGCATGAGATAAGTTAGTAAAAGCTTCTAATATTTCCAGGAGAAAATGTGTATCAGAACTGGGTTTTGTTTGCTTAATAAATACCAACAATGCCACTAAAAACACAGAACTAACAAACTTGGATTGGACTAAGTATGTAATTTCACACATTGCTCATAGAATTGTAATTAAATGTATCATCTCCTTACAGTGCACAGGTATTTCTCTGGGTTATTCTGTCATAAACACACATATCAAGCAAATGTCTCTCAGGGTAGCAAGCTAGAATGTAAAAATCACAAGTGTTGAGCATGCCAAAATGCTTCCTAGGATGGTAGGGGTTGGAAGGAGATCATTGAGTTCACCCCCCTGCCAGAGCAGGATCACCCAGGGCAGCCCACACAGGAACAGATCCAGGCAGGTCTTTCAAGTCCCCGGTTCTGGAAGGATGCTTGTAAAAGCATCCCCACCCTATAGTGACAGGCCATGAGTGCAGTCAAATCTATCACGCTGCGCCCAGCACTACCATTTTCCCCATCCTCTGCCCCTACCCTTTCTCTACAGCCTCTCCCAATCGTGCTGCTTCTGCCCATACTCCTGCACTGAAAGCATTTGGCACTTCCCAAGCTGCAGCTGGCAGAGGGAGCACAGCAAGGCAATGGTACGTGTGCAAACGTGGTTACAGAGCTGACTGTGTTCCATAGCAGTCCTCAACCATCAATCTAATCAAATCTGTGCCAGCAGCCTTACTGAGCAAATACGTTGGTTAGTGGGTACTATGAAACAGGCACCCAGACCTGACCGTTACATCAGCTGTGAGATGAGTCTCCTTGGAGCCAGTCTGGTGGTGTTGCACGCTGGACACTAACATTTCAGGAGCACAAATAGGGCCATAACAGCTACATATCCACAAGGATACATGCTCTAATGCGGGACTCGCAGCTACCAGCATCCCCTCTGCCTGGCTGAGATCCATTTCATCAGGTTTATAATACATTATACTCCTATTGGCCCCTGGGAACTGCATCTATCCACACTAGATATGGCACTACTCGGTCTCAGGTTGAGAAATACTTTTGACACGGAAAGTATGAACGTAAACTAATGTTTGGAATATCAAGTTTTGCACGGTTGGGGCTAATTCCATTAAAGAATTGAAGTATCACAGTACCAAGTGTTACCTGTAATTAAGTGGTTAACTCTGAGTCCATAACTTGAGGCAAGCCTGCAGGCTGCTCAAACAGCCCCCGAGCTCTAGCCTATGCCACGGACTACTTCTTTACGTCCAATAGTAAAAGGAATTCTTAAAGTGTATGCATTGGACTGTGCTGATTGCTACTTACAAGGAACCAGGTACATTTCTGCATCAAAGGCACAGTTAGTTCTACTAGATCATCAGAAAACATTTGTAGGACTTACCTCCCACCCTTTTCTAACTCTCCTCTTTTCCTCCCCAGGTGACTTGATGTGTTTAGCAGAGCAAGCACTGAGTGCAAGTAGCTGCTTTGGGTCAGAGAAATCCACTCATTGCACATTAAATGGAAGCAAGTCTTGTCATTGGCTTCAGACGGGTCAAGAAAGTGAGCAGACTACAAAGTATCTCCCTTTGGTGATTACATGGCTTGGGACATCTCTCCAAGTCAGCTGAGCACCATACCAGATAGCTTAATTTTATCAAAATGCAGAAAGCAAACCTTTTGAAAAAGAAACCACCAACCAAAAAATACCCCCCAAACCAACCAAACAAAATACCAACAAAAAACCAAACCAAACCCCAAACCACAACAAAAACCCAACCAAACAAAAACCAAACCAAAAATGACAACCAAAAACACCCAAAGAAACCTTACCACTTGAGCACAATGAAAAAAAAGATCAAAACAAATAACCTGGAGTATGCTGTACTAGGACATGACTAATCCAAGACTGTCAGAAATCTTCCGCTTGCCCAACCCTCTGATCCACTCTTCTGCGTTGCCCAAGTCCATGTCCTAATAATCCAACCCAACGTAACCAAAGACTGACTCTGCCTTGCGAGGCAGACCTGCTGCCCTGTTTGCTGTGTGCTGTTTGGCAGCTAACTCTTCACCTAAGACACACGCTATTGCTTTTGTTCCCGGATCGATTGACTGAACCTTTTATAAACAGGAGTAGGGAACTCGAGATTGTCTTGCAAAGGTTCATGCCATGAACCCTTGCATACATCCAGGGATATACCACTCCACACGGACTTTCTTGCAAACAAAAACACTCACATAAATGCTTACAGAAAATGTTACTGAGGCGAGTTCATCACTTGCTATTTTTCTGCACTATTTGTCTTGTTCTTGTATCAACTCCCATTTGTCACAAGAAACCTAGGAGGCACTGCAAGCTTTTCAAAGCCAACATGCACTGTGCTTGTTACCTCACAGGCAGCTGGCAGGCATTATCAGAACAGGAGAATATCAGAACATGTTATTTTTCTTGTTTTAGAACAACTGTTGTATAACATCAGGAAAGCATCTATATTCTAATCATATATGAAATAGAACACAAGGGGATAAAACTGCAAAATGTTGTTTACAATGCTTACTGCTCTCCACCTTTTGCCTTTGTTTTTTTCCCCTCCACATTAATTCCTATATTTTGTTGATGGTTTCCCCTGGATTTCAGGGATCACTTCAGCCTGGGCCCATTCTGAGGTACAGGCTGCAAACTCCTTCACAAGGCAGCTGAGGTTTTCCTTCTCTTGAGCTAGTTTACCTGGCAGCCACACTAGAAGCAAAATGAAGATGAAAGATCCCTTCCACCTGAGGCAGCATTACTACCCTGTTGTAAATGACATCTTCCTGGTGCTGTGCTTTGAGGTTCAGCTCTCCCATAAGGGCAGCTACCTCCTTGGGAAGCTATTTTAGTAGGGTCTGGTTTTTCTCCTGGCTTTAGAAGAAGCTACAGTGCAGGACTGCAGTACACAACTGAATCTTTTTTCTTCATGAAAAGTATCATTTTCATAGTACTGATAGAAAAGTTTGGTTTGTTTCATCTCAGGATCTTCACACGCCTTCTTGTTCCACAGCAGGTTTACCATCACTTACACATCACGCAGCCCTTATAGAAATAGAAATATAGAAATAGAAACTTATAGAGTTTCAGGTTAAGGCCTTTCTCCACCACAAGAACCAATTTCTTCATGCATCCATGAACATTGTTCAGGATTTACCGTACTACCGTGACCAATGTGTACTCTTTTGGTATTTTTTAACACCTTGGAATTTCTCATTTTGCTTACATTGAAGAAAATCCCAAGCCAGAATTCAGCTGCTCTAGTTAAAACCACATCCCCAGTGCTTTATTTACTCCATAAGAGAAACTGTTTGGTGCAAGAAGAAACTAATTTTCTTTTACCCACTTGCAAAGTCATCACTCTGAAACTGACTGGTCATGGATTACCACAAAATACTTTAAACAATAAAAAATAAGCCATTAATTTTGAAACCACGTAGATGTAACACACCTACTAGATGTTGTTAAACACTTCGGTTTACCACTTAATTGTGAAGAAAGTTCTGTTCAGCATGGATGATTTTATCTAAGTCCTGCTTCCCATTATGCATTTGGCATTTCTCAAAACTTCAGCACTCAAGCCTGTCTGTGCACATTTTTTCATTTCTCTTTTAGTCAACAGTATTAGAAGTTCCTTTACTCCACCCAGGGGTAGGTCCCAGCCCAGAAGAATATTCTCATTCTAAACCCCAAGGTTTAAATTTCTTTGCCAACTTTTTCTTTTAGTGCTAATATTGCTATTTCTAGCACTCCACTGGCTTTGATGTAGCTGGGCACAGTTACCCTATAAAACCCTTTAAAAGCTTTCCTTAATTACATATTGCAACCCCACCCAACACACACATGCACATAAAGGAACTGTCTGAGCAGCTGGTATTATCTTCACCCTCTTTGTAACACCACCTGAAGATACCCACCACAGAAGAACTGGGAATACATTACTCTGTATTGCACATTACTCTGTATTGCCTTTCCTTTTTTTTTTTTTTGCATTTCTTCCCTGAGACCTGGGGTTTCGTTGAGTCTGCTGTGCTTGCTCTACACCCGATTAGAAGGTGACCTACCTGCCACTCTTGCAGTAGCTTGGGTTTGCCAGCAGGCTTGCAATGCCCAGCAGCAGTTATTTCCCTGATGACTCAGATGTAATTATACAATCTCTCTAGTCTGGTAAAATCTAGTTTTTGGTGGAGATTAAGCTTGGATCTTTCAACAGAACAGACTACTGCTGTGATTTGGAGCCTATGGCACTTTTAGTCAGACCATCAACATTGTGATACCTTAGGGGGTGAAAGTTTTTTCATCCCAGCTGATATCAAAATATTAGTAAAATAAAAATCTAAACAAGTGAGAGAATTTCAAGTATGGAATTCTTCACATTTCTCTCACCATTTCATCTTTCTACCTCTTCCACTTAACCATAAAATTAAGTGCTTAATAACAAGGACTTGCACTACTTTGAATGACTTTGACCTCCCTCTTCCTTACCAGCTGCAAACACAGGTGGGGACACCAGCAAAAGACCTGGTGTTTTGGGTCTAGAGAAGCTGTTGTTTTCTCCCACTATTTTCATAGTCTTTTCCCTCTCTGTATCCTTTTGTAATTGGCCTCTTAATAACCTGCAGATACCAGCTTTGTTCAACATCTGCATTATAAAAGATCACTCAAACAAGTCAGCCTATGCACAGTTCTAAGTTGCTTAAAAATACAGTCCCCCCAAAAAAACCCCTTTAACTGTTGCTCTGAATGTAGTGCAGAGCCAGGAGTGGTGTGTAAAGCACCAGCAATGTTTGTTTGCCTTGGATAAAAGAGCTAATGCTGCAGTATTTTCCCCTATAAAGTATTTTTCAGCTTACTTTTTGCCTCTCTATGAATCTTCCATAAATCATTGCCATGATTCATTATACACCTATTAGTTATTTATAACAATATATTCACAGATTAACATGAACAGTTTTGGGCTATGAAATATTCAAAACATTTAATGAGTTGTATAGCACAAGGAATAAGAGGACGATTGTTTGTTCCATAATTGAAATTTAAATGGGGAAATTACAAGTCTGAGAGCAAGTAATGCTCAAAATTTTGGGACTCATTTCCACACCTACCTTTGCACCCCAGATAGACTTAAACCATATGCTTAGAAATGAGCACCTATGTTGAGGAACTGGATATTTTTCAGAAGTTTATGACACTTTGTTGTGCTGCCTGACTCCAAGCTTTCCTAATATTTAATAAGGATACTAAAAAATATTCTCCTGCACCATTAGCACCCAGAAGGGCATTCAGTATGGCTCTGCTACAGGAGCTACTGTGCATGGCTGGGAGGAGGGTTAGGAGGCACGCGTGGACCACCTCAAACCACAGAGGGGACCTACAACAGCAAGACACGGACACTGGAGGAGATTACAGCAATCCCACAGCTCTCCAGGGGCAGAGCCAGAATAAGAGCTGGGTACAGACACTTTGCCAGAAGAAACCCACCCCACAGCAGAGGCAGTGTTTCAGACAGGCTTCAAGGAAACACTAAGGGAAAGGGTAGCACTGACTGGGTCTGGGCCAGAGACTACCCTCCCTCCTGAAGGACAACCCAAACCAAGCACAAGGAAACCAGGACAAAGTTCTCATTACAACGTCCACCATCCTCTAGCAGCAAGACAATAAAGCTACTCACCAGCAGCTGAAGCCCTCCTGGCTGGATCAGGCATCTCCACAGACCTCACATCATCCAAGTTCATTCACCCAGGGTTCAGTTAATTCCTTTTTACATTGCTTCCCCCTTTTTAGAGGGTATATTGTGATAGCATTCATGATACACCTTCTAAATTCCTCCATCAGGGTGTTTGCCAGGAGATGCACCACTTCTACCTACTCCAAGGCAGCAGAATTCACTTCTAACAGCCTCCCCTTCCCTCCCAGGGCAGCTGCACTAAATACAACAAGCAGCAGGTGCTACCAGAGAGACTGAACAAACCAGCCTCACTTTACCTGCTCCTTAAAAAGCTTCAGGTGCTAATAGGCAATGAATTGCAATCCCTACCAGCTTTTGCTGTTTGGGGTTAGGTTGGTGCTACTCAGCCCAAGGCAAAGGGAAATTACAATGCTGCAGCAGCAGCTGGGAGGATCCTACCTGACCTGAAAAATGTCCCTTTTTAGGGCAGGAGAAAGCTGTTCCACCTGTGTTGGGTGTTGGGTTTTTTGGTTTGTTTTTGTTTTGGTTTGATTTGGTTTTTTGTTTTGGTTTTGGTTGGTTGGTTGTTTTTTTGTTTGTTTGTTTGCTTTGTTTTCCAGAGATTTTTCCTGCTTTCATATAGTTAATTCGTCTTTGTGCCAAGCCCACTGCACTATGCTTCTTCATGTGCTCAGCCCAGAGGCACGTCAGCACAATGGTGATGCTCCAATATGCTACCATGGCAGGCTAATCAAGGTGTGCTTCCATAGGATGCTTCCCCTGCAGCCCATCTTCACTTCCAGTCTGCCATGAAAAGCCAGTGGGAAGAAATCTACCCTCAACAGCAGGACAAGAAAAAAGCACTTCTCTAAATGAACCTCTGAGGTGCAAACTGGTCAGGTCATCCACGTAGCCAACGTGTGCTTCTCCAAATGGTACTTCTTCCCATCTTACCTTCAGGGTTAACCCCAAAAGGACAGATGTACAGTGAGACCATAACACTGCTACAGCCTGGCCTCAGCTACCAGAGTACAGTGCAGCCAGACAAGCAGCAGGCATCACTTCTGCTACCTAGTTTGACATTGCCAAGTGTGGTTGTAACACTGGGACCTCAAAGGCATCAGAACAGACTCTGGTCATACCAGGTGCACACTGCTGCATCCGCACAGGCTTCAGGTGGAATTACTCCATCCTTTCTATTGTATTGTCCCAGAGGAGATGTGAATGGAGCAGAGAAGGTTCCATCTCAACGTGAAGAGGAACTTCTTCACTGTAAGAGTGACAGAGCCTGGAACAGGCTTGCCCAGGGAGGCTGTGGAGTCTCCTTCTCTGGAGACTTTCCAACCCCACCTGGATGTGTTCCTGTGTGGGCTGCCCTGGGTGACCCTGCTCTGGCAGGGGGGTTGGGCTTAATGATCTCCAGGGGTCCCTTCCAACCCCTACAATTCTATGAATTAACATCAGTGATGCTGCCCTTTTACAGCATCACTTTCATTGAGGTTGACAGTAAATAAGGAATTCTGCGCTATTGACTTCAGGAGCTTTTTCCTGAGGCTAGCCAGCTCTAGCTGCAGGACAGCTATCCTCCTTCCTTTTGTCTCTTTTTAGATAAATGGTCAAGCTTGAAGGATTTTCACAAAGCTCGTTGTAGTCCTTGTGGCAGGCGCAGGAACCACATCACCCTCCAAAACTCAGCAGCTTTTGTCAGGTGCTGCTAGGGATTGTCCATCTGTCATTAAAGTGTTAATTCAATTCATTAACATAGAAAATATTCACCATTTCCCACTTTGGAGGAGATGGGCTGTGCCATCCTTTTAATAGAACTCTGCTGGAAATCAAACACAATTTTTATTCAGGAGAATGATTACTGTGTCTTGTTTAATTCTTGCCTAACAAATGTCAGCACTAATGTATTACAGATTATTCAGTCAATTTGATGGTTCCAGGTGAAAGAAAGGAACACAAATCTCTTCTTTTAGTGTAAAAAGGGTCAGCTGGATGACTTCCACTGCAGGAGCCGAGATGAGGCTTGACATGAATCAATCAAGCAGGCTCAATTTTACAGTTATAGTGCCTAATGCCTAAACATGAGCGTATGGGTGGAAATTAGCACCCGATTATGAGCATACATGATCTTCCCTTGGAAGACAATAATATTGGCATTAAGCTTCTCAAGAGGGAAGATGCTGCTGGTTTTTAATATGTCTTAAATTATGTCAGGAAAAACACTGGAACATCACACAAAAGCCACAGTCAGTGTATATTGCTATCTCATAGAGCTGGAGATCTTTACAACAATATTGACACAGGAGCAGGCAAGCAAATGTCAGCCAATATAACATATGAAATACTTAACGTAACCAATTTTCAGCTGTCAATCAGCAGGGAATAATGACTGATGCAAGGAATCAATACACCACAATTGAATTCCAGCTCACAAACTTGTTTCGTTCTGTGCTATAAAAGACTGTCAAATGTCACACCCCAAGAGATGCAACAGGATTCCAAAGATTTATTTATTTCAAGCTCTGAAGTCTATTAGCAATAGTGCTCCTTGTGCTATTGGAAAAAGAGCTTTGATGACATTAAATTTTCAGAAATGACAACTCATTGCATTGGGAGCCAATTAATTATACCTTTTAAAACCATATTTCTGCAATCCTCCACCATTTTACTAATAAGTAATTACATATAATTGTATTTAAACAAATTATTGTGGCTTTAAAGCTGCAAATATTTGTATTATACAGTGCATTAACCAAATATTTTTAAACAAGTTGTTTTGGACTTTGGATAAAAATAATATAAAAAGAAAGCTCTCTCTATACTTGGGCCCATTTCATTCAGATAGCTTAAATGTTTAAATTAGAAGATACTTTTCTGTCAGCTGAAGGAATAAAATTTACTGTGGAAGTGGAGAGAGCTGTGTATTGCCCTCTATATTATCCTGCTCTTTTTCCTTTTGTGTTTAATAAAGGCAATGGGAAAAAAGTATTAATTTTCTTAGTCCACCTTACTGTAGCCTGAAGAAGAGCAACAGATATATCAAAAGGAAAGAATGAGAGGATGCAAAGGTGAGGCCTGAAAGAGTCATAATATACAAAGAGAGTATATTGTCTACATAAAAACATGTGAAATACATCATTTAAAGAGACAAATGAACTCTCAGAAGCTGACAGTAAAGTATCTGAAACATAAAATTATACGTGTCCCATAACATAGTATGATTTTGGTAATAGATGACCCAGTCACCGCTTCGCTCCTGACTTGTTCCTATTGTACCTTTCCATTTTCTCCTTCCTGCAATCTGTCCTTATAAATGGAGATTGGGATGGTGGTAGCCCCTTCCTCTCTGGTTAGCTCCACTGAAGCTGGTGAGGCTCTGTGCAAGATGGGGTACCAGTCTGCATTTGGATGGTGGAATCTGGCCCACAGTAATTATAAGGCTATTAAAATTAGCATATTTTCTTTACCTGAGGCTGCGAGTTAATTAAAATCTGACAGTGCAATGTATACAGAAGATAAACACTACTGTATTTTCTTTCCAATACATGGATATATAGTAATTCATTTAAGACAGAGAAGCTCATGCAGTTGAATGTGCTTATTAAAAACAGCAAGGAAGGTCAGAGGCAGTTCTTGCTGTATCCTTCATTTGTTCTTCACTGAAAATGATATAACTGAACTGCAAAAGTTGAGATTGAAAAGCCGCCAGCGTGTTGTCTAATTTCAGCCACAGAGGCTGCTGTGCACTCCATGACTTTATGAGGGAATAAGATTATAGGTCACAAGAGCTTCTTTATTTCCCACCTGTAGCTTCTAACAACATTTTATTAAGGATTTTCCCATCTTCTCTCTCTGACCTACTGGGGACAAAATTCTAACAGCTGTTACAGGACCCGCACTGAAGCAGCATTAGCACAGATTAGCAGTTCTGGAAAGCAGTATCGTTTTATCAGGACTATATTTATGACTCCTAACTAATATTTTTACAGCGCTTGTAAGATAAACACAGAATATCATTATGTAAACAGGAAAAAAAGGCATTTAGTACAGTTGAACACAATGTATCATGCTTGTTTTGTCTAAAATCACACTAAGCTGCTGTTTGAAGGTTTAGCACTCATTTACAAAACAAACACTTGGGTAGCCCATGCACTTAGATATATTTATTGCTGTTGTCTGTATTGCAGGTTATTGATTTCTTATGAATCGAGCTGAGTCTGTGTGCACTAACACACCCAACCAGGGGCAGAACTCTGCCAAACGTTAAGTTGCGTTGATACACGTCCAGTGCCCAGCCTTTCCTTTACCACTTCAGTGCAGTTTTGTTTCCCTAAGGACAGCAAGGTTAGGACCTTGCTGGTTTATTGCACAAACAATAATCTTTGTTATCGATGCTGCTCGTTATGCAAGACTTTTTTATTCACATGGATGTTACAGAGACAGGAAGAGAGAAAGAGGAAGAAGAAGGCGAATGACAGGGGAGGAAGGACAAAAAAAGAATAGCTGTACTATGACGTTAGAGATTTCTAAACTAATTCTCCACAAATTCTCCACAAGAAGCCTGTTTTTCAATCTCCCTGTCCTCCAGGAAGCACAGAGTAGATGTCGGGTATATCTACAATGCAACTTCTCTACGTGTATTCATGGTAGAAACCCCAAACATCTTTCTAAAAGTTTATATGAGTCATCTTGAAGGCTGGGATAGCTTTTTTTTTACACTATCCTTCTAAGTGCAGCTGCTAGGCTAATCAAGCTGCATTATTATTGTACTAGAGAGTTAGGAAACTCAAAACAAGGACATACAAAGTAGTATCAGAAACGAGACCAGGATGCTACATATGCTTTACAAAATTCAACTGGCCTGTTTTACCCTCCCCAGAGACCCATTTTAGCTGATAGAAAAATAAAATGTTGTCAGTTTTCACATTATTGAAACTGATAAAGGATTGGGAGGGAAAGTGGACGTGTGAGAACAGGGTTGCAAGGCTGCTGCACAGTATGGTGAGTGGTTTTAGGATGCCACAATAATCACAGCTGAGTTCAGATTTTCAGGTCTTACTTGGGTACCTGAGTAGGACAGATAGGTTTCAAAAAATTTGACACCTACTTTTATGAGACATTTTGAAAATCCATCCCTAAATAAGTGCCATGTGATACAAGTTACTCAGTAGTTCTGAAAATCTGACTGTGTGTGTAACCGTGCTCTTTCAATAGTCTGAGGGATACAGACAGATGACCAACAGCAAAACCACAATACAACAATTATACGTTAAAATGTGGGATAAGAAATGATTTGTCCTTAGCCAGCAGCTCAGCTCATTGCTCTCCGAACTGCCCCAGAGCAGAGATGCCAAACTTCTGAAAGTTATTTCTCAACAAGAGCATCTGGTTGGTGGCAGGTGCTGCAGCCAGTTGTGCTCCCTCCTTCAGATGGGCTTCCCCACATCTGTCAGTCAGCATACTACTGACAGACTGTCTGGGCTGGATCTGCCTTTTACTTACAGCTGCTCAGTCCTTCACCTGTATTTTTGATCTGTAATCCCCTTGAAAGTAACTTTGGGACCAGATTCTTCATTACAGGACACTGGCAGAAGCAAAAAGCTTTATTTTGTTCTCCTAATACTCATCTTGGCTTTCCTCCCAAAATGACATCATTATTTTGAACCCTTTATATATTTAAATAAAGGCGCCCAGTCTGTGCTGTGGAGTGGAAATAGGATTCCTTTGACATGACTGCTGGGAACATTTTCCTCTAGATCTTTCTGGGAGCACTGTAGAAATGACCACAGCATTTTCCTATCTGTCAGCAACAGGGCTCGACTGGCATCAGCAGAAAACAGCAGAAACATCCTTCCCCCAGTAGGAAGTGGGAAGAGGGCAATAGCAAGGGCATCACTGGAGAGGAGGAGGAGGAGGAGGGAGCTCCTCATTCTGCTTTAAGTAGAACTGACAAAAGGTGAACCAGCATGGTTTGTCCCCACATCCTGTCTTATGAACCCCCTGTTTGGGCTATGACTGCTGCAGGGAGCTTGGCCTGCCTCAGGTCAAGCTCCTGAAGTTTGAGGTAGGTGTCGGTGCCTGGCTGCTGTCTCTGACCTGCCAGGCAAACTCCAGCATGGGTGTCCCAGGCTGCCCAAGGTTTATTTTCAGCACTTGCCCTCTGGGGTTTTGTCACTGTTGCTGCTGCTGCTATTGTAATATTTTGGTGGGTTCCAAAGTGATCCCTTTGCTGCTAAAGCTGATCCTGCTGCTGTAGCTGTGACTTAAGGGTACCACAGAAGCACACAGTAACATATTACTGTCCTGAAAATTCAGATCTAATCTACCTTCTGATAATTTTGATCTGATGAAATGACACCCAATCTACCAGAAATCCTTGCCACCAGACCCCTTCTTGCTCTGATGTCATGAAACCACTTTGAATACATTGAAGTAGAAAAGTCTCTTGCCAAACATAGATGAACTGCTCATGCTGCTCTATAATGATCCCCTGTAACATCTGATTTTGCATTAAGAAGCTGTTTTGACTAAGCAAAAGAACACAATACAAGCCAAGGTGTCTGTCCATAATTTGAGGCTCTAATAAACTTCACTGATTTTGGGAGCTAAGTCAAACTCTTACTGCTATTTACTTCATAAGCCATTAAGTATTGCTGGCTGCATGTGTGGAATGCAGAGGATAGGAGAAGTGCAAGAAATAAGAACTGGACTTCAGCTTCTTAACCACGTTTAGTTAAGAAACTTAGTTTATATATGTCTAATAATAATATATATATATCAGAGGCTAGAAATTAAAACTGCTATACTATGTTCTCATGCTAAAAAATCCCCAACACAGGAAGAGCAGCAAGGTACCTGAGGTCGGCATATTCATATAGATCACTATATATCTCTAGTTATATCTCTGCATTTGGGTCAAAGCCTAATTGAATGTCTTCTAGAAGAAGATACCTCCCAATGAAGTAACTGGATAAGGCAATACACTGTCCTGTAACTACTCAGCAATTCTTCTATGCATTAGTTTCAGTATAGATATACATGCTTGAAAAAACCTAGGAATTCATAGACTCGTGTGTGCAAATAAAGAACATTTTTTTTCTGAGAACTGCTGAAGGGTTGCTTCTGTGGTTTTCACTTTTTTCTCTTTGCTTAGTGCCAGAGGTTTCTATAGCACTATCCTTTAGTTGAAAGAAAACTGTAACAGTAGCTAAAAACAAAAATTCCCTGCAAGAAGGTGCATTTTTGTAGCTTTGAGTAATAAAAGACACGCAATAGTAGTTCCAGAGAACTACCAAAGAATTGCACCATCAGTGACAAATCAAGATCACTCAGGGCAAAATGTAATCATATGAAAAAAATCAGTTAGTGCAGCCAATCCTTTCACCAGAGCTTCAGACATTATAATCATCAACAATTTGTAAACCCAGACATTCATTTTAAGCATTCTGAAGATAATCCCAATGGCCTTCTTGTTGTATATTTTGCTTTAGCAGTTTTGGTAAAGGGCTTTATGTTCTTAAAGAGGCACCAGCTTGTTAAAAGGCCAAGCTATTTTATAATGTGTAATACCCAGCAAAACCATCTTAATCTACAACACTGTATGGTAAAACATGTCATTCTTCTGGGTGACTATCTCCTAGTGTAGGTGGCTACCATATAATCATCTCTTCTACAGGAACTGGATTATCCAGGGGGAAACTCCCTGAGCTACAGTCCCTTTCATGGAATGTTTTTTTCTTCATGAAGTGAAAATACACAGGGTACTTCTAAACATGTTTATCTGTTAATTATAAAAATAGAACCCAAAAAACTCCTGCAGGGCAAGAGTTATCCAAATACTAATCATATACCATGTTATGCTGTGTGCAAACCCAACACATTATCCGCAGGTCTGTTTGCACCCATGACAGAAAGGTAACATCAGGTCACTCTCCCACCTTGGTTTAACAACTTCCAGACTGTTGTAAGTTAATTCCTGGCTTCATTCATGATCTTAGGCTACCTCTGAAAATCACTTGAAGAGTTCTAGTGAAACATGAGCATTTTCCAATGGGCTTCAAATGTGCATATCCAACTTTAAAACTGATATTTTATGCTCTCTACAATTAACTTGTCTCAGCATGTGTACTGATAACCCTAATTTGTAATACTGGTGGGTGCAATAATATATCCAGGTTTAATCCTGTGGGATCCAATCGCTGGAGCTAGGGAAAGAACAATGATTGACCGTCTACTCAGTGCTAGGAGACAGGATCTCTGAACTGAAGAAACTAAAACCAGAGAAAATTTTCCTTTCCAGACCTACATATTCCCATCTACCCCTCCCAGATCTCCTTTAGCCAGCCCAAACCAGTAGAGACCATTTGTCTTTCATTGCCCTGTTTAGTGACTGAGAAAACAAAGCCAAGACAAAGGCAGTAGTAGCTTATTCCTGGCTTCTTCCATCTGATGGTGGGAAGAATTCATCTGTTGGCTGAGCGGAAGGTTTCTGCAAACTGTAAAGCTCCCATGTGCTTGAACCTGACTTGTGGGCATAAACCACTTAAGTTCCCCAAGTCATCCTCCAGCGACAGAGAGCAAGTAAATAAGGCATTTGCTGTTCTCTCCAGCAGCATAATTTTTTACAACAGCACACACCCTCTTCCCTGAAGCCAAACCCACATGCACATACTCCATTTTATGAAACCCATAAACAGCAAAGCAGATTGCTTTAAACAGTACCAAGAACTAAAGATGACTTTCCATTTAATCAGTGTCAAATACTGAACTTACCTAAGCAGACAATCTCTGCCTCTATGGAGATTCAGGACTTAATTGACACAGTGGAATATGTTTGCACATTGCTTGGTTTCAGTTATAATGCTACGTCCAGGATGCTGTCAGGATCCTGGCTGGGAGCCTTTTCAAAGTAGAACAGACATCTCTCTTGCCTGTGAAGGAAAGCCTAAGAAAAAATAATAATATTGAGTTTGCTTGTTTCACTTGGAATAATTGCTACTGTCCTGATTCTCCCTAAGTCTTGTCTTACTATTGATAAGGGAAAAAAACGCATGAGAATGATGAAGCTCTGTATTTGTCTGATTTTGTCAGTAGGCAGGAAAAAAGTCCCTGAAAGCCTAAGAAATTACTCTCTGTGGGATTCAAATTGAGAGAAAGAGAGGGTGTTTTCAAGGACTGATTAACCAGCACCCTGAAAGCCTGGTTCTGATGATTCTATTGTTGAGATTGCACATCTAGTGAAAAAAACAAATACTTGTTGCTGCTCTCTAGCTATCATCATCCTCTTCTCCCTCTCTGCCCATCCCAGCTTCACTCTTCACTGGCAGAAAGACACCATTTGCAGAAAGAGACCATCACAGAAGGTTGACCAATTCTTATATGTATATTAAAAAAAGCTTCTTCTCTTCAGTTTGATTCCCATCTATCAAATGGTCATTTTTATGTGTTGGCCCTGGCACTGAGTCGTGGACCTCCAGGCTGTGTAAGGAGGCCATGAAGTCTATGGTATTAGGCATATGTATTTTATGTATTAAATACATAAATCCAAATTTACCCTTATTAAAATAAATGTATTAAATTGGTGAGGGAAAAAAAAAAAGCTATTTATCTTCTTTGCTTGCTCTCATAAATGCACTGGACATTGTGGGCATACAACCTGGGACTTTCAGGTAAGATTTGAAACCACTGCCTAAACTTTTCAGATGTGACTCACTTATAGGAGTATTCTGTGCATTGTACTTTTCTTATTGTTCTGATTGATTTTTTAAATATGTTCATACTAAACAGAAACTGCTCTTTAATACTTGTTAAAACTAGTCTGGTTCTACTAAAAAAGAAATCACAATTTTCACAGCACACACATAAGTCATGCAAAGGTAATAGAATATCCAAATAGTTTTCTGATAATTGGCATTGATCAGATATTTATTTATCCAATTTAAGAATAGAATAGCTTTTCCTTCCTTAATTTAAAAAATATTCACCTCAAAGCTATGAAAAATACTTTACTTGGATCAGATACTGTATTTGCTTTCAGATTATTATTTAGAGTCTAAGCCTCAAAACCATGTCAGATTTTTCTCATCTAATAAAGGTCTCTTACATTTTTGTTCATACACTACACATTGACTCATAACCACTAAGTAAACTTTTTTTCTTCCCTTCCCTTTTTGGCTTAAGATTTTCTGAGCAATTTTGCCTTTCCATTTTTATTGCATTTGCTTGGCATGCTTAAAATTCAGCAGTAGGGTTCCTGCAGCTAATCTTTATTTTTAAAGGCTGTCTGCTTGGCTCTAACAACAGGTACAAACCTGACACCTCCTCCAGAGCATCAGCTTTCTGATAACATACTGCCAGGTTATCAAAACCCTTACAGCAGAAACTGTGGCTGGGTCTCCTGGGCACTCAGGTATTGTTTAATATATAAGAATACCTACTTTTCCCTATACCCCATTTAAAGCTGAGGAGCCTTTTAACAGGAGAAAATCTCTCTGCAAATCAGTGCTTAAAAGGCTTTTTCAAGTGTAAAAGAAAGAGGTCTCACCAGCGTTTCCCATTCTTTGGGCATCTCATCTGCTGCTTCACAGAGGGACCGAGCCTGCTGGTGCTGAGCAGCAATAACTCCTGGGAGACAGAGAGGACCACTGAAAACCACGTAGCTATTATCAGAGGGAATAAAAAATAGCATGAGGTGGTTTGGCAAAGCTTGTTGAAACACATGGTTATTTGATTTTAAAGCACTTTATTGAGATTTCAACTTTGATAGCATTCAGAATTACATACAACATAGCTGTCTTTTATAGGTATGTTAATATTTTTATATGTGCAAACATTTATACTGAGAGACAGAGAAAAGCACAGGATAACTACGAATAATGCAAGACAGAAGGGACACTGGCGTATGTGGGAGCATGGCTTTGCACCTGTGAGTTTTGCATTTTACTCACTTAAAAGGAAATCAAGCTTTTGTAGATCAGTGCTTGCCATTGAAAAAGAAAAAAAGAAAAAAGCCCCACCTATGAATGGACCAATAACACAAAAGTTCAGGCACAAAGCACTCTACAGATGAGAAAAAGCAAGCTTCATACTTGTTATAGCCTGTGTACCAAACATTTACCTTGGCTATCCAGGGAAATTTGCACTAATTAAATGCAAAAAGGGCTCCTAGCAAAGAGGACACAAAAATACCAAAAGTGCAAATCTATCTTCCCAGGGCTTTCTCCTAAATGTATGTTTGTAGCTCTCTAGGGTTAAAAGACATGAGTAACACGGGGCAACAACAACAGCTACAACCACCACCTATAACTCAATAGGTTTCCTGTGGAAAAAGATGGGTAATGCAGAATAAAACTAATGGCATCACTGATACCTGTGACTAAATCATGAGAGAATGAGCAAACAGTGTCCTCACCTCTGTTGGAATGATATAGCACTTACCTATACCAGGAGCACTCTGCCCCGCTGTTTCCAGACATAGCTATCTCAAGAAGACATTTGTGTTTTAACCCCTATTCCTTCTCCAGCTCTTTCCCCAAGGCTAAGGAGACAATGTCACCAGCCAGTATGTAATGACTGGTGTTTAATTGCACAAAGGTACAGGCAGGTAACAGGCAGCCTGAAATTGAAAAGATAGGGATTTGATGGGTGGACTTTTCAGTGGCTGGCTGCATCCAGAGGGCAGTAGTCAACAGCTCAATGTCCAGACAGAGACTGGTAACAAGTGGTGTCCCTCAGGGGTCCATACTGGGACCAGTACTGTTTAGTATCTTCATCAGTGATATGGACAGTGGGATTGAGTGCACCCTCAGCAGCTGGCATTGAACTGAGCAGTGTGGTTGACACACCTGAGGGACAGGATGCCATCCAGAGGGATGGAGACAAGCTTGAGAAGTGGGCCCATGTCAACCTCATGAGGTTCAACAAGGCCAAGTGTAAGGTCCTGCACCTGGCTTGAGGCAATTCTCAGTGTCAATACAGGCTGGGGGATGAAAGGATTGAGAAGAGCCCCGAGGAGAAGGATTTTGGGGTACAGGTGGATGAGAAGATGAACGTGAGCCAGCAATGTGCATTCACAGCCCAGAAAGCCAACTGCGTCCTGGGCTGCATCAAAACAAGGGTGGCCAGCAGGTCCAGGGAGGTGATTCTGCTGTTCAGCTCCACTCTCATGAGACCCCACCCGCAGTACTGCACAGCACAAGAGAGACATGGACCTGTTGGATATGATCCAGGGAGGGGACACAAAAATGATCTGAGGGCTGGAGCACCTCTCCTGTGAAGGAAGGCTGAGAGACTTGGGGTTGTTCAGCCTGGAGAAGAGAAGGCTCTGGGGAGACCTTGTAGTGACATTTCAGTATTTTAAGGGGACCTGTCAGAAAGGCAGGGATGGTCTTTTTAGCAGGGCCTGTTGTGACAGGACAAAGGGTGATAGTGTTAAACTAACAGAGAGCAGATTTAGGCTAGATGTAAGGAAGAATGGTGAAACACTGGGGATGGTGAAATACTGACCCAGGTTGCCCAGAGAGGTGGTAGATGCCCCATCCCTGGAAACACTCAAGGTCAGGCTGGATGGGGCTCTGAGCAACTTGATCTATTTGAAGAGAACTAGATGACCTTCAAAGGTCCCTTCCAACCCAAATCATTCTATGATTCTATGATTTCTCAGCACAAAGATTAAGACTGGATTAAATCAGAAGTTGTGTGCCAAAATTCCCAGACAGGAGAAAAAGAAAACAAAAAAGGTGGTTGAGCCTTCAAAATAGTACTTGGTATCACACGTAAGTGTCTCTACAGGCTTATTTTAGGGACTTGGTATTGAGGATCTGGCCCCTAGCAAAGATTCTATGGGGAATATTCCCAGAACAAAGCTGAGAAGAGTTAAAAATTAAAGTTGAGGAAATTCATGTAATTAATTAACTTTTACCTTAACAGTTCTTTCTAGTTTTCCGCTATTAAATCATTTCATGACAGCATTTCATAGGACCCAGAGCATTTCTTTTCCTTCTCTGCCTCACTTTTTGGAAAGCATTCCTCTCCTTCCTTTGCCTTCATATTGTGTTATTTCTGACCTCTTGCTCATCTTTTATTACTCTCCCGTTCCTAGCTCTATTATTCAAGCTGATATTGCAGCTGTGATTTCTATTTTTTCTTTGCCCTTTTTGGCTTTGCCAGGCATTTCATTAGCAGACTCATGGGGAGCATTTATACTGTCTCTCTGCCATGACAGAGTTCAGTGGGATTTACTAAAACTGATTCCTTGGCTATATCTGCTTCCAGTTACGATTAGAAACCTCTTTCCACTGAAGCGCATCGAGGAGCTCAAATTCAGCTCTGGTGAAAGCACGCACGAGCACAGGGAGGCACGGAAGCCATCAGCAAAGGTGCAGCTTCTTAGACCACATCTCAACTTGGACCATGGCACATAAGTAAAAAATCTCCCCCAAATAAACCACATTTATGTCCAAACACCATTCCTGAGAATCATCCTGCAGGAGAGAACTCGGGTCCCCTACAGAATAACTTGTGATATCATAGCGCAGAGATTGTGATCCAGCAGTGGAGTGCCACAATCAGCTGAAATAACTCACAGATGGGTTTTTATTAAGAGCTTTTCAGGTCAATATATTTACTTTGCAAAAAAAAAAAAAAAAAAAAGCTGAGCACAGACTTTTCTTCGCTGCAGACAGGCATGGTAGCTAAGGTATTGGTGCATTCATCCCTTTTTTTTGCCTTGTGCTACATAAGTCCCTGGTTCAGTTCTCCCCTCCTGCAGCTCCCCTGCTCCCACGTACCTTCATAACTTTCCTTCTGCCTTTTTTTTCCCCCCTCCTCTCCCAACCCCTTTGTTGCCTTTTAAGCTTACTGAAAATAATGAACTCCTGTGGCCTTCAACCTTTCTAATGTCTCTGCTTATTTCTGTAAGTTAGTTTTGGCTGTTAGGTTATGTTATAATGTTCCAGCACAGATATTCTTTTTGTGATGACAGTAAATAAGATACACACAGACTTTTCTGTTTATTTTTTCAGCTGTTCATTTATAGTAAATTTTAATAAAAACTGTGAAACAATTTTGTTCCGTGGGGGAGGCTTGACACAAATGTAGAACAATAATGTGCCAAAAAAGCGTTGTTATGATCTTTCAGATGGGTACTGTCACTAGGAGGGGTCTGCACTTCAGTCAGTATGAACATGATAAAGTATGAACAGTACAGCTGCAAACTCCCTTTGGATAGTGCTGCAAAACATATGGAAAACGTTTCCTGACTTATGAAAAATAATATTGGGGCAGAATATAGTAAAGGGACTGGGTCAAAAGGGTGCATAAAGTGTTAGCACAAACCTTAAGTGCAATTTTGTAGTCATAAATTCCCTATTAATGGAATGTACATGTAATTCTTACAGCCTCTCTGTGGTTGAAAAATCTATAGTCTTAATAAAGTGACATCGTTAGAAATCTATATGGGACCTTATTTATTCATTATTTATTTTAAGAAATGGCGCTGAATCTAAACATTCCCTTTGGGAAAGTTTGGATTCTGATTTAGGTTCAAATCCATACTTTCCTGGCCGGGACCCATTCCTAATTCTGCTTGGTTTGCACGCCCACGTGCCTCCTTGTTTAATCCATCTTGCACAACGTTGAGCTGGCAACCCCACAAGTCCCACTCTGGCCAGTAGCTGGGCTCTTTCTCCTTATAGAGCAGGGCCCAGAGCCATGGCATCCTTGGCTGGAGCTTGCTTGCATGCCCAGGACAGGTCCCAGCCTTTCCCACCCACTTTTGAAAAGGTTTTGCTCCCCCCGGGTAGTGCTGGGAAGGGCTAAGGGGGTCTCTTCACGTTTGCAGTGCCCTCCACCTTCTCTCCCTCTGCTAGAAGCAGCTCTGATGGGGGAAAGCCCTCCCTGTGCCTCAGGAATTGGCAGGAGGTTGGCTGCCCTCACTTCAGTCCCTGCTGGCTCTGTGTGACAGAGGCAGCTGGGCTTTCGATCCTCTCCAAAAGGGTCAAGTGGAACCAAAACACGAAGTGGATAAAACTACCTTACTGACACTGAGGAGCAAGCAAGTGCCTGGGCTAGAGGGACAACTCCCAGATAAAAAATGAAACCAGAAGTCACTAGCAGGAGCTAAGCAGCAGGAGCCCGACCCCACGCTTGATAAGCCCAGGTGCTTTAACAAATCTCCTGGGCGGCTGCAGCAGTCCCCACCGCATCCCCTCGCGACACTCGCCAGCGAAGCAGCGAACAAGGCAGCGTGAGGCACGGCAGGAAATACCTCTGAACTAAAGAAAACTCATTTTGGGCCTTGGAAGGACTAACCCTTTTTAATGATTATGATTGAGTATCTCTTACTTGGGGTAAGAGCCACGGGATGTAAGCGCTTCTCTGTACTCTCAATTGACTCTGTCACCTTTCTGTGGTTTTTACTTGTTTTATAATCGCTCGCTTGATCCTACCAAAAATAAACTAGCACGATCGATGAAATAGGTAGACCATGGGAGCAATGAATATCCACATGATTAAGGGTTTTCAGGCTTAGGTCCTAAATAACCATAATTGCCACTCTATTATCTCCAGAGTTAGAGAACTGAGAAAGGTGAAGAAAGAAATGGTGACTGGGAATTTGTGATAAAAAGCCTGTCCTCACACAGAAGCAACAATACTTGCTCTTCCAGATAGAAATAATTAAACTCCAATAATCAAATTAAAACAATAAGATGTAGGGGAAGTAGTAGAGACAAAGAATACCCTTCATACTAAATTTCCCCAGCATGAAGAAAGGCCAATTTTCACCCAGAAAGTTTGGTCTCAGTTATGAATGCTGGAGGAAGAGAGACCCCTGCAAAGAGACAACTGAAACATTCAATGTTAGACTTCTGCTCAGGGAACAGCAGAGAGATACCAGGAAGAATATGTTTCCAACGCTAAATTTTCATCTTACACCTGTGGCCAGATGCTGTTAGGGTCGTGATCTGCAGTTGCTCAGGTAAGATACGATGATGAGATACTGCATGATATGGCTGATGTGCAGTTGAAAATTAGTGCTAGAGTGGCCACTTTAAGTTGCTTACACCTTCCTGCTGTTACTGATGGCCATGTCTTTCCTCATCTTATTCCCTTTTATCAAATTTATCATAACTGCTCTGTGGAAGCAGTGAAAAGAGGTATGGCAAAGGGAGGAAGTGGCTATTACCCTCTCAGTCACTTTTTCTCGGAGTGCTGGGGGGCAAAAGAATACAAAATGCTTTTCCCACAGAGGAGAAAAGAAGATTTTGCCCTTTTCACAATTCAGTGTGTTAGAAACATTCCTTCTTTACAGCTTTATTAACGTACATATGGTATGGAGATCTTTTTAATGCTTACAAATGTCTGAAGGATGGGGGTCAAGTAGAAGGGGCCAGTCTCTTTTCAGTGGTGCCCTGGGATAGGACAAGAGGTGATGGTAGGAAGGGGAAACACAGGAAGCTCCACCTCAACAGAAGGAAAAACTTCACTGCGAGAGTGACAGAGCCTGGAAGAGGCTGCCCAGGGAGGCTGTGGAGTCTCCTGCTCTGGAGAATTTCCAACCCCCCCTGGATCTGTTCCTGTGTGGGCTGCCCTGGGTGACCCTGCTCTGGCAGGGGGGTTGGACTCGAT
>JANIJG010004695.1:15502-50483 GCA_024611175.1 Megaceryle torquata | reverse complement strand
TTCCTAATTTTGCAGTGAAATCCCTGTATAAACAGCAGTAAACACCTCCATTCAGGAGTATGCACCCATGAAAACACTGCCTTGATATACACAAAACCTCTGCTTATAGCTGCATATTACAGGCAGGTATTTGGAAAACACCGCTTTGAGAAGCAATAGGAACTACTCTAGTAGCAAAATGGGAAAGTTAAGGAATATGCAGAACTGCAATGAGATGATCCAGTACTTCTGTGGTGTTGGAAAAAAACCCAAAACATGGAGAAGTGTCTTTAAGGTGACCTGCTGCCAGTCCTTCACTGGTTGCCTTCTTTCTTTTTCTGACAACAGCCATTTGTTAAAACCTAAGATGCAATGTTGAACTGAAGTCCTTTACCTGAGACAAAACTAACAGCCTTGATGGGGTCTCAGTTCCTCCTGTCGGCTCTATTCTACTGCACAGACACCATTCAACACCCATCGCAGAAGGGACCAGGGTGCCTGAGGTTCCCAGCCGCGCGCTGCGCTCCCCAGCGGGTCTCAGTTGCCCATCCCACGCACGCTCTCCCATTACTGCGCCTAACGCAGCAGTTTGCCAGGCTCCAGAAGGGCCACCCAGCAGGTGGGTGAGGAGGACTTCGCCTTGAGGACCCTGCTCCAAACCACCTGAGGGAGAGACATCCTCCTCCAAAGCAAACTCCCAAGCTGGCAGATTTTTGGGTGCACTAGCACGGGTCTCTCTGCTGGACAGACAGCCAATTTGGGAGAGGCTGGTTTTGTCACAACACGGAAAGGGAAAATACCAGAGTTGCTGGAAACTTTCCAGGCTTACAGAAGTTGTCCCCCAGAACCACAGAACTAAATCGAGCCCCGCAGCTCACTATCCAGAAGGGAAAGGCAAGCTGGGATCGCCCTTTCTTGCCATTTTATTATTCCACATCAAAGGAAATATTTTAGCATATCTATTTTACATATTTGCATTCCTAAAATAAAGCATCTGCTTAACACACTATTCAAACTCTACTGGGGACAAATTCTACTTTCACAGATACCCACACAACTGTGGAGAAGTTAGTGATTAGAAAACGCTGGAAAAATTGGACACACTGCTCAGGATTATTTTTCTGAGCTGGTTCTCTTCTGCTTTGCCAACTCCTTATATAATAACCGTGCCCCAATTTAAAATGCCACTTGCTGCATTTATTGAGACAGTTGTTACCTTTGATCAAAGTTATCACCTGGCTCTGCTCAGAGGTTTAGGGGTCTTTGTGAAAGCCTGGCCACTGGCCTTTTTTTCCAAGCTCACCTGGGTTTTGGATGTAGCACGCAGAAGTTTGGCTGGATTCACAGTAAGTGAACCCACCGTACTTAGCTCTCTGCCTACGCCTCTGTACAATGGTACTTCACCTTACCTGGGATAACAACTCTACTAAATCTGTTTCATTTTTTATCAAACTTGGGCTTTTTTAATATGAGGTATAAAACATTGATATTCTTATTACATCCCGCGAGGGAAAAGAAACACCATTTGCTATAATCAGGGGAAATGTTTTATTGCCTAAGACATGCATTTATCTCCCTCACAAACAGAAGTCATAAAAAGAACATACAACTGGTTAAATGTTACTTGATGTACCTTAGGTCCCAAATGGTTTGCTTTTGGTCCTGCGGTGTCTTGTGGAATTAAATCCAGGCATGAACGCAGGTTAATGCTTTTTCTTTCCTTTTAGCAGAACTCTTGTCAGTCTGGCCCACACCCCAAGAGCTTTCACTTCAGACTAACCTGCAAGCAGCACTGTGGGTCTCTCCTTTACTTCTCCTTCCCAATGCTCCACCGATTCAACGCTGACTAATTAATTATAAACCTCTGTTCTTAAAGCTCTTATATAAATCTCTGTCCTTGTTGCCATCCTGCAGATCTATTCAGTGATCACACTCTTACTTAAATCATATAAGAAAGACCGGTCTGTCCCTTTTATCTGAAAGGCTGTTAAGGAGGCCCAAATTCTAAAGCTTTTTGTAATGAACTGCTCTTTCTTGAAGACAGTTTACCATCAAGCATCCTTCCAGGTCTCATGAAGGGCTACACTGAGCAAACCGAGATGACAGTTGTCAGAAGGGAAGGCCAGTCCTTTCCTGAATAGAAAGAAGAACAGACTTGTCTTTTCACTTCTGTCCTTTCTCCATTGTACTTTCAAGGCTCAACTGGAGCTCCTACAGCAATAGGTATTTTTTCTTTGCTAAGATTCATTGTTGGATGCTCACTAGTATTCTGAGTTCCTAATTCTAAGCCCACTTCTCTCTTTTATAAACCTGCACATTATTTGTATCTAAAGGACCTTCTTTGTAAAGGCTGCAGTTTTCTGAAACTTGATTCCACTTTCTTCTAGGGTCTTCTGCCTTCCTCTCCTCCTCCTCCTCCCCGCCGCAACGCTCTCAAAGAAATCTCTCGTGTGTGCTGCTATTCAAAAATAAATTCAGATATTTGATCTTTTCCATCCAGGCTTCCATCTCACTCCCATTTCCCTGGATTCTGTCACATGTTGCATCATGTGCCATACCATTAGCTGAACAGCCATACATTGAAAATACCAAAACAAATAAACATCTTCAACTTGGTATTTCATCACAATACTTGACATGAAACCTAAGTGACTTGTGAAAGGGAGAATTTCCAAGCTTTGGAATTCCATACTGAAAAAGATGGACTGGAATAAGAACGACAAGCTCTGAATTTAAAAGAAAAAAAGGGGTTTCTACAGTAGCCACTGTGGATCAGTCACAAATTGCAGGGTTTCCAGTCTCCAATTTTAATTCTGCCCTCTGTTCCAGTGACTGCTTTTTAAGAGTTTTAGACATAGGTATCGATGCTCATCCCCTTTGAAGCTAAGGGTTCCTGTACCCATTAGCTAATAACATACTTGCTGTCCAGAGTTTTTCCACACTCAAGTTCTAAGACTCAAAACTCTGCTACAGCTCATTCACATCCAGGTTTGAACAATTTAAGCCCTAGCTTGTCAAGAGCTGTTCCAGTTAAGTGTGATTGATAGACAACAACTGAGAATTTTCATCTTGATCTCAGAATTCAAGAAAGCAAGTTTGCATGCAAGTGTTGCTCAGAATATACAGTATAATAAATTGCTTTTGTCTTTACTGACAAAAAAAACCAAAACACACCACCAAAAATTTGTATATCACTGTTTTTCAAATGATCTTCCCAAGATAGGGTGCTTATTTTGTTTTGGGAGAGTTTTTCTTAAAGGAGAACTTTACCTGAAATCTTTGAGAGCAATAAATAATAACCAGATTGTACCAGACTGAGCTCTGCTCAGCTGCAGTTGTGTGTTCTGGAGTTCCAACTGCAAAACAACAGATTCAGCAAGTCATCACACTTTGTTTATGTCTTCTTTTCTTCTTCCTTGATGTGGGGCTTTTCTCTACCTCCCCCCTCCCCCCCAATACAGATCCATAGTTAAAAGTTTAACTGAAGAATATCAAGGTGCATCTTTGGTAATCTGGACCTAAGCATACCCAACATCAACTCTGTAATAGCTACTACAAGCTTGTGCCCAATTTCTGGATCAGATGTCTACTACTCCAATTCCAAAGACAATTCATGAAGGACATCGTAACGTGGTAAAGAGACAAGTAAGCCAGTCTAAAGAAACAGTTTAGAAAAAAACAATATTTTTCCTTTTAATTTTTAAGTATGATTCATTTCTCTTTGACCATGTGCCATGCTGGCCTGTGGAGAGTGATGAAGGATGTCCTCTACAAAGCACTTTTTCCCAGTTACCCTCTTTGGATTTTGTAAAATCTAACCTCAATTCACCTGTCACCATTATGCCAAGGTTCCTGTTACAGAGGAGCACTGAGAACATTTAAGTCATCTACTAGAGTTCTGACACCTCATCAGCATTTAATGTGTCATTTGAACAACGCTAAAATGTATTTGCACAAACACCAAGAGATTAAGGCAGTGGAAAAGTTGCAAATACACCAAGTTATTTCCTATTTCCACCTGCCTTTGAAAATTCTATTTCTGGGAAAGACACTAAAGAAAAAAAATTGCTACAACTTCTATCCCCTGCCCTCCTAATTAGGGGAATGAACAAGATTTCATGGCTCTATAGCATGCTGTCTGGGCTTCCTATGCACTAGATCCATTAGCTGTTTGCTGGGGGAAATAAAATTAGAAATGTTTTATTATGATTTCCAAATTACTGTGTAACAAATGCTTCAATAATCCTTACAGCACAAAAAAAAAAGTCTGTTTTGCCCAAGAAGCAACTGACAGCTTTCTAATGCAGTTACATTAAAGTGCTTTCCTGAGTGTGCGAGGCACTTTTTAACTAGCTCCTTAGGGCATTGTTAGATATCATTGCTTACAGCCACGGCGAGCCGCCGCGCCGTAACAGCGCTTCCCACTTCCTCCTCATCAGTCAAACACGAGGGGGACTTTACATGCGAGAAAAAGCCTCGACCAGCCGGGATACCAGATAGAAGACTGTCTCTTTACATACAACGCGAGCCCAGAGCGAACGCACGGCCTTCTGGATGACTCTCAGGGCACTGGAAGGAAGGGAAAAACAACTTCTACAAGTGCCTTCTCTCAGGTTAGTAACTTAGAGGTGCTTGGGGTCATTTTCAAATGGGAACATATCAGTTTCTTATTTTCTGCTTTAAGCATATGGTGGTCTACTCCATGAGTAAACTTCAAGTAAATCTCAAAGTCATCTCCACTAAAGGAGTGAATCCATTTAATCTAAACATGAAACCACAGGAATTAGAGAGGGAAGAGAATGCATATTTTGGAAGTAGAGATTACTAAAAATGCTTTATTTGTTAGTTATTTAAGAAGCTAACTATCATGAATTTTACAGCTCTTTCAAGTCAGAATTTGTGGAGATCAGAATCACAGAATGTTAGGGATTGGAAGGGACTTCCAAATGTCATCGAGTCCAACCCCTCAGATTCAGAAGGGATTCAGTTTTATATACATATATATTCCAGGGTGGAGAGGCACTGAAACAGGCTGGCCATAGATGACCCATCTCTGGAAGTGTTCAAGGCCAGGTTGGATGGGGCTTTGAGCAACCTGGTCTAGTGGAAGGTGGCCCTGCCCAGGGCAGGGGAGTTGGAACTGGATGATCTTTAAGGTCCCTTCCAATCCAAACCATTCTTTGACTGTGGAATGTAATTTAGAATCAAAGGCAAACAAACATTTCTGGCTAAATAAATCCTTGATAGCTATCTAAAACTGCATCCAAAATTCAGATGCCGCTTTCCAACAAATCATCTCCTCAACACTCTCAGCTCTTATTGCCCAGGTCTACTGAGAGATTGCAAACACAAAACCTCAGCCAGTATCAGACTGTGCTCAGGACAGGGGAGAAACACACAGCTGTCCAGACCCAGATAAGACATAAGACCAATTAACCAAAACCATCCCAGAGCTATGTGACTACTAGCACATCACTTCAGAAGAGGAGTGAGGAGGTAGAGCACCCTATTCCTCTTGAACAGATCCTGAGATTTCCCATCCTGGCTGTTACCTCCCACCAGGGATGGGATCATCCAAGAAACCCTGGGGAGCCTCTCAGCAAGTGTTGCTTGATACCCAAGTTTGAAGGCCACTTTCTACCCCAGTGACACAAGGGATTGCTGCTGATGATCGTAGTTCTGTGTGATGGATTTTGTTTTGTTTTCTTTTAAAGAAAATTCATCTTGTGAGGAATTATTCTCAACAGATAATTGGTAAAATTAGAGAAATGAATATGGACTCTTCCACAACACTCAGTCCTCATACAGGATACAGGACAGCAGAAAATATTACAGATACCGACCAGAGCTAGAGGAGCGTGCGGTAGCAGAAAAGCAAAATATCAGGCCATTTTGGAGAATGACTGATAGGATTACGACATGATTGAGCTCTCCACAACAGAGATAGATGACCATTAACTTTCTTCATTTATCTACCCACATCTACGCTCTATATTTCAAGAAGCTGAAACTCTGGCATCATCCCATTTATCTAAGGGGCCAAAGGCAACACATAACCCACATGGTAGAAAATGTGGCCCTGGGATATACGTTGAGCAGTTCTTCAGTAAATCTTATTTATTTCCTCCTAGTCCTCAATATCTAAAGCTTTTATGTATTCATTATCAGCAACATGGCGAGTAATGTGATAACTTGACAAGGTTCTATTGAAGCAGCTTAGTGGGACATACTGTACTTACGCTGCCTGATAAGGAAACATTCAGAAAGGTCATATCCTCTGTTGTATTCCCTGTCTCTCTGGGCAGAAGCAGTTTGGGGTTTTATGAAAACTCAAGTTTGAAAATATTCCTAGTAAAAGCGAGTGAAAAGCGGTTTGGCTGCATTAGCACAATGATTATCAGTTGCTATAAACCTTCTTGGTACTGCCTCAAAACTGGGGTTTTAAAAATAAAAGTCTTTGTTAACAAGTTAACCATGTTGACTAGGATATGATTATGAAAACAGCAGCTGGTCAGCTCTGCACAGCTGTTAGATGTGGAATATAACGGTAATATCCCACTGACTGTCTCCTGGAACAACAGAACTGACCCCACTTTGCCACTCACCTTGCTCCCCCCCATCAGCTACTGAGCCGTGTAGAAAGTCAAAACAGATGTCAAACAAGACAGACCAAAACCTTGATCATGCCTGATTTGCATTTATGCAAGTGGCACAAAGCCACTTGAAAGCCTGGTGATGTTGGGAGACCTAACAGAGCTTGTTCTGTGCCACTTATTTTGCAGAACAAGGACAGAAATCAGAAAAAGGGAGTGGTCAGATTTCACCGAGATCTGGAGATCATCTACTGCCTCAACCGATAGCGCTTGGGGTCATCTCAGGACAAAGATGATGAGCAGCAATGCTCAAGCCCATGATATGCCTCACAATGAAAAGACCTGTATTTGTCACACATTCTCCTTAGCTGCAGTTCCTGTGACTCCAGGGTGAGCTTGGCCAGACCAAAGAAATGCTCGCTGTTCAGGTAAATGAAGAGAAGATGACAGCCCGACTACTCCTGTTATGATAACACCTCCAGCGTGAAAGGCAATTTCTCTAAGCAGTAGTTTCTAGTAGTTGAAAGTTCCCCATATTTTCCAAGGTGTCATATTGCTTATTTCACTGAACAAATTGAGCTGATCGGGTCTTTATCATTACCTTCCTCGGTCACTTAATTTACCTTGCTCAAGCAGCACGCAGAGCTCTCTCAAGTGAGTTTTACAAAGAGAAAAATACAAATGTGGTTATTGAACTTCATTAGATGCAACGTTACCTTTTGATGAACTAGACTAAAAGCAATGGTCTGATTGCAAGTCTGGATCACAGCTGGATGCCACAAGCGAAATAATAAAATTGGTAGGAGGAGCAAAGGAAAAAAAAAACCCCGCTATTAGACAAATTAAAGAATCCTCATTTACATCAACACCTGCTCATGCTTAAATCTTTTGAAAGACAACCATTTTAAATCCCAGTGGATACTGCAAGTCAGTTTCTGAAGGGTCAAATACAGGTTGGGTTTTTTTCCCCCCTCAACTAAGAACACTGCTGGGATCGGAATCAGCAGATTCAGGAGTCACTGCCAGCTGTTCTGCCCGAGGGAGGATTTTCCTCATGATGAGATGAGGGGCAGAACTTGAAAAAATGAGAGAAGTGGAGGGAGGGATGAATGCCCATAACAATCATTTCTCTAATTCTGATTGAAAAATCAGCCTCGCTGTCAGGCTTTTGTATTTTTATCGAGTCTCACTTGATGACAGAAGCCCAGTTATTCTTCCTATTGACAACACCTACAAGTAAAATTTAATTCTTGGATGCAGTCAGCAAATGGCAGCAGATTCAAGAGGGAGAGTGAAACACTGCCTTTAATTTGTGATGTCCAAACCTCTATAGCCACAACTCCAAAACAATTAATCAGAGGAATCATCTCGGGTAACGTGGCAGCTTCTGGTTGCAATCAAAAGCTGCTTTCACACCAAGGTACAAACGCCACACGAGCTGTAACTGAAGCCAGAGAGCCACTGCTCACAACAGGGGGTGAGGGAGCGGGTAAGAGAATTGTCCCGTATTTTATTGGCAAATAATTTTATCAGATCAGAGGACGCATTTTAGCTCAAGGTAAAGTTGAGATCATCTCCTCCTTTTGAAGATCAAAGGAAATGAATCTGACTGACTTTGCATCTGGCCCTCTTTACAATATCTCACTGGGATGCCTGGGACTTTAAGAATATGTAGATTTTGACTTGGCCTCAAATCTTGTGCTGGGGCTCACCATTGATCTCAAGACTTAAACGATCTGGCTTTTCAGCAACTTCATCTGTGGTCCTGTTGTGATAGTTAACTACTGTCTTTAAACAAAACAAAACAAAAAAAAAACAAAAGAAAAAGAAATAGAGCTTAGCAACAGACAATTAAAATCCTCAGAACAAGGCTCTTACAAGGGTAGACACAGTTCTCATTCAATTAACAGCAGTCTCTGTATGTTCCAGTGTTCATACCAGGGAAAAGAAAAAAAAAACAGGGCAAACTACCCTTCTCCTGATAATGCATTATTTGTTGCATGCAAGGATTCTGCAAATGAGGAACACACAGATCTTAACCCTCAGGGTCTGAGCAGCTCTTCTGCAAGACCCAGTTGCTGAGTTCATCCTGCATCTCTCTTGCTTAGCAAGATATGGACTCACTTGAAAGCCTTCCTAACAACAAAAAAAAAAAAGTGTAGGGGTCAGACACCAGTGGCTAAATTTATACTGGTAAAATGTTAATTTGGGATTGAAACTGTTAATAGACCATATCAAAGGCAGTTTTAATCACATGAGTAAGTCTAATTAAATGAAAAGGTTTTCACAGGGAGCGTCTTTGACCTGTTTGTTCAAAGTCAAGACTGGTGATTGAAGTCGCACTGCAGGGATTCCAAGATTTGAAAGCTTTGGGATTCCCTCTGGCCACTTCTGATCCTTACTAGATTCCCTACCTCATGCAAACACATCACAGAGGGAGATCTCCAAATGCCAGGCCTGCCCCGTTAGAAATGGCAGCCTGGAGCAGCGGACACAGGGCACACTGGCAGGCAGCTCCCACCACAGACAAAACCTCTTAAGGACCAACTCAGAACCGCCTATGCCTCTTCCCTAGCAAGGCTCCCTCCTGCCTTCTGCTTGCACTGGGAGACAGTTTGGTGTCAGTGCCTGCTTCCGCTGTA
Source organism: Megaceryle torquata (assembly GCA_024611175.1). Lineage (NCBI taxonomy): Eukaryota > Metazoa > Chordata > Aves > Coraciiformes > Cerylidae > Megaceryle > Megaceryle torquata. Next base: position 41,269 of record JANIJG010004695.1, on the reverse strand, counting down.
GTGAGGAAAGCTCCCAGAGAGGAGTCACCTCTGTGTTACCAAGCACAGTCACTTAGAGCAGCTTTTGCTTCGTACACTCCTGTCCCCCAGAGCGTTTCCTGTTCAGAGCAGTAGTCCTTCACATCCTTCCCAGAGCACAGGTCCTCCAAAATGAGACAATGGCGAGGAGAGGAGGGAGGTTCTTGTCCTCAGCACTACTCAGGATGGACACTGCAGGGCACTGAAAGTTAAACTGGAAAGGAGATTCTGGGAAGGGAAAGGTTAACAACTGCAATGTTAAATAGGCTGCCCACAGTCACTTCTTGAAATGTGTACCAGGCTCCATTTCCCAAAAGGTTGTCAGAAAACCCACTATTTGCCTATATTTGAAGTCAGTCCGCCCTGTTACCTTCAGCCCGTGCCTCATGTTTTAAGCATACGGCAGGCTCCATCCATGTAAAACGGTTTGGGTTGGAAGGGACCTTGAAGATAACCCAGTTCCACCCTCCCTGCCACAGGCAGGGACACATCCACTAGACCACGTTGCTGAAAGCCCCGTCCAAGCTGGCCTTGAACACTTCCAGGGAAGGAGCAGCCACAGCTTCTCTAAGCAACATGTTGCAGTGCCTCACCATCCTTAGAGTGGAAAAACTCCTTCCTTATATCTAGTCTAAATCTACCCTCTTCCAGTTTAAAGCCATTACCCCTCGTCCTGTCACTACAGGCCCTTGTAAAAGTCCCTCCCCAGCTTTCCTGGGGTCCCCTTCAGACACTGGTAGGCTGCAGCGAGGTATCCCCAGAGCCTTCTCTTCTCCAGGCTGAACAACCCCAACTCTCTCAGCCTGGCCTTGCAGAAGTATCCCAGCTCTCAGAGAATTTTTGTGGCCTGCTCTGGACCCACTCCAACAGGTCCATGTCCTCCTTAGGTCGGGGGCCCCAGAGCTGAATGCAATACCTCAGGTGGGAATCTTTTTCAATTTGTACAGCTGAAGAAAAACAGAGTTGATAGAAATGGATTCAGTTTCCCTTCAAGAAACTCTGCAGAGTGTAAATCAACTGCAAGATGCTGAAGATTTTTTGCTGCTTTGAACAATTAAATCTAAATTTGAGAGCATCTTAGATCTAACCGAGTTCTTCAGTATGGTCCTCAGCAGGTGTAAATCAGCCTTGCTTCACCAATCCCAGCATCTGCATTAAAACTTGACATGAAGGGACAGAAACCCTAAAGCACAGCCAGCCATCTACTCAGGAATTACGGCTCCTTCTCCAGAGAGCAACTGCCATACTATGCTTGTACAGCAGCCAGCACACCCAGGCTACGACCTTGACGTGGATCTCTATGCCATTAGAAATAAAAATGATGTTAGGAGGCTCTGGAAATAACATTATTCTACTTAAGGTTAGGAATAACTGAACCTCCTAGAAATGAGTTCAGATCTGCCATCCTTAAACAGCGAGCGGGAAGAAGTCAGGCACCGCAGTCACGCGCGCCGTAAAACACGCTGTAGATAAAACCCATCTCCTGAGGTCCTGCAGGAGAAACAGAAGAGTCCTGAGACAGAAGCAGGCTGGGAGGGGAGTGCCTATGCATAAAGGTTTGGGTTGTAAAACAACCCTCACTCGGGCACTCTTGGCGATGAGCTCATACAGATGGGGTGTAAGCAGGGGGCCTTTCACGCGCGTTTCTGCGTGTTTGAGGTTTTGTGGGGTGTATCTCAGGGAATACAAAATGTGAAGTTTTCCAGAGATGTGAATTAAGAACCTCAGGGAGCAGAAGAAATATCGATTCAACACAGTATGCTGTTCAGTACAGAAAAGTACAGGAGATAATCATCAAGGGTAGCTGCTTTCAAACGTGCATGGACTCCCAGGGTAGGACTTTCAGCACCTATTAGCAAAGCCTGCAGTGCTCAAACAATTGTCTCAATCATTTTTAAATGGCTTTACAGTGTTTAATTATGACAAATGTCAAGAGGGCCAAACACCTTCCTCCTGACCAAGTGCAAAGCGGGTCCCACAAGCTCCTGTCTGATAGAACCAGGCTGATCGTCCACTTGTAGAAACAGCAGAAGAGCTATGAGATTTTTGGTTTGCTTTGAAATGAGCAAGGGTTGTTTGGTTTGTAGTAAAGAAGAAATATCTCCCTTATTACTTGTTTCTAAAGCAACAACTAAATTAGAGACACAAATCTTAACCACAATTTAAAAAAACAAATAAAAAATGAGTCCAGCTCAACTTATCTGACCTATGTTATAAATCATTTTGTTCTTTCCCTCCAGAAACTCCAAGGAAATGATTTCTGATGCCTAGCCTCGAGTTTGACAGATTTCTAATAGCATGTGACTGTCAGGCCACTTCAATATAGGTCTTCTCCCAGAAACATACATGTAAAAAAAAGACAAAATGAGAGAGTGATGAAAATCTGAAGAAAGGGAGGAGGTCGATGATGGGCTGAACAGAGGGAGTAAGGCAAACTATTCCACTTCCATCTTCAGAGTACTTTTCAGCGGGATCAAGCTACTGTTTTTTAGTTTTTTCATTATTCAAAAAATAAGTAGATATGAAAACTATTTGGGAACTGCGTACAGAAAACATTTTAAAATGGTTCATAAGTTGTTACAAGCATGCGAAATCAGAAGCTTGGCAGAGTAGCCCAAAAAAACTGAACCACAATAATCCTTTCCCAGACAAGCCAAAATAGGACTTGACTCCATAACAATACACAAATCTGGATTTCTTTGAAAGAGTAATCACCATTAACATGAAAGTTTATTAAAAATAATTAAAGAAACACGCTTCCATCCTCTCAGTGGTTACTGTAGAAGTCAGTGTAAAGCTAGGATTTCTGAATTCATTAAAAAAAAAGAGAAATAAAAGATGAGGAAAAGGTACTGATGTAGTCACATGACTCTCCAAGATCCCCAGCAACAGGCAATCATAGCCCATTTTCAAGCAGAATCATATAAGGATTTCTGACAATTACTAAATGAGCTCCGAGTGCCCCATCTACTTTTAAAAATTGAATTAGGTATGCCAAAAAGCTGTGAGAAGAATTCCAGGCCTCCATATCTCCTCCCTTATGCATCAATAGAGCATTCATGAATCCAGCCCTGTGCGATGGCAAGGATCTGAGCATTCTACATTATTACTGTACTGTAGTTCATTTAATGCTACAGCTATAGTTCATTTAATGCTGTGCTGGCTCCTCTTGCATTTTCCTCATATAAAAGTTAAGTATCCACTACAAAAATGAATCATCTAAACTCCAGGTAAAAGCTATCACAGTATGAAAGTTGAGATCATGCTGTGAAAATGATATCAAATGTTATATAAAAAGAGCTATCCTATTGAAAGTGTTTGTGGTTTGCAGTTTACCTCCTGTTAGCTGCTCTCTCTGTATTGATTTCAAAAACCTGTGCAGAAAGCTAAACTCGGGATTTTTCTAAAAGTATTTAGAGGGCAGCCTGTTAACATCTTTTCATAACTGAAAAACCAATATATATTAAACATTTACACACAAACTACATTAGAAGAACATCAAGGCTGCAAAGCAAAGCACTAAGATGCTATAATTAAGACCCTCTGCAGAACCTTAATTCAGCCCCCACCCTGTGCGTGTCCACGGTGATACTGACTGCACGACGACCTCTTCCCCAGATGACCCCGACACCGTTCATCCCAAACCAACACGCTGAATTCGTCCTGAGCAGCGGAGGAGGCTGCCTGCACACACCATCTTCAGTCGCCGAGCGCAGAGACCAGGAACCGAACAGCAAAAAAAGGCAGGGCCTAAGCCAGGGAGTGAATGGCCACAGGGTTAACCCTCCTGAGCTCTGCCCTTGCAGATCACACCCAGCCTTCACCACTGCTTCCTACATCATCACGGGCAAGTCATTTGTGCTAACCTTCTCATAGCATTCATTGTAGTATCTTCGCTTTGTGTCCTAAGAAAGGCCACCTGAGAAGCAAGTCCAGATCATAAAAGACTCCGCACCCATCATCTGCAACCCAGAGTCAGTGGGCAGCCTGGTTTGAACACACAGCACGACTTATGCTGGGGAGAGCTGGGAAAGCATCAGACCCCTGCTATCTCAGACTCAAGCACCCTGCATGCCTTTTTTTCCACATGCAGGAGTAGGAGAGCCTTACCACTCACCTCAGAGCAAGCCCATTTCCAAAATAAATGTTACTGTCTGCAAAACAGGTAGCAGTGAAAAACCCACAAGGAAATTAGTCATTCTGCCTTCAGTCTTGGTCTCGAGCAGCATAGAGGAAGGCAAGCCTGGGACTGCCCGTGCCACAGTGAGAATAAAACAACTTAAAGCTTCACTTATTCAGCAAACACCTTCTACTTAGTGCACAGAACGATGCAGGGGTCCATGGGAAAAAGCAGTGTGTGACCATGTAATTAGAGCGAGTATCAAAATGTATACACACAAGGGGGCCCAATTAAGGCTTCATGGACAGCATTCTTCTTTTTTCTTTTTTCGGTGCTTGGTTTTATTGCAACGTTCATGGTTTTGTACCCTTTTATCTCTAATTTCATAGGTTGTTAAAAAAAAAGAAAAGAAGAAGGAAAAAAAAAACCACAGAAAGGGAGAGAAAAAGCAAGCCTGAAAAAAACCTATTGTATGGAATGGCAGCGATACTGAAATACCAGGCTGGAGCTTCATGGCCCAGAGCAGAGGCTTTGGCCACGTGAGCAGTGAGAGCAAGAGCAGCAGCCGGCACACGGAGCAGGCTGGAGGGGGGCAGAGGCAACGCAGGTGTCCCAGGCACCTGCTGCAGCGCAGGAACACGGCCCACCATCTAGCTTGGCTTCCTCTCTGGGGTCTAGAGACTAAAAAGCAAACCCGCAGAGGAGGCCAGACTGGATCCAAGCAGAACGAGCACTGTCCCCAAAGGTGGAGGGCTGCCTGCTGAGCTGCTGCGATGCAGCGCTGCGCCCGCGATGGCTCTGCAAAGGGAGCGGACCTACACAGGAGCTCGATGCAGATAACGCTCGCAGACGTAAGGCTTGAGACGAGGATAACTCGGTTCAGCAGAGAGGCAGGAGGAAATCTCCACCCTGCAGACTGTGACAGCACTGCAGCGTTCAGCAGCACCGTGGTCTGCAGAAGGCAGGAGGGTTGAGGGCAGAGCAATGGGCACGGTAGCACCAGGCAACAGACACTAAAGGGAACGGTGTTTTACCCGGTTAGCCACTAAGTGGAGCTACTAAGTAAGAAAGGTAAAGGAAACTTTTGTTTTGATTCTTAGATCACCTTTGATGCTATTGGAAATGCTGTTTAAATCCCCACTCTAAAAGAAAAAGGTTGAAGAGTCAAAGAAATAGCTCTAGTTGCCCTGGTCTCATATACTGGATTACCCGCAGCATCTTGTTCTACTTAATAAATGGTTGAACGATTTAGTTTACAAAAGAATGATTTGATTCCCAATCCTACTTGCAGTAATTTAGGTGTGTCATGCCCTGCTGTATGTACCTACAAATGCATGACCATGACTATCACTGTTACGAGAACTTCACTAGAGCCGAAGTTCCTGAGGAGAAGTCTCTGGAATGCAGTTGGGGTTTCTCACTGGAATGCCAGGAAATCAACTGACAGCTCAAAAAGTGGGACTGCTCAGCCACTGAGGTGTGTGTTGAAAATGCCACGATGCCTTCTGACCAGAATTAGTAACTCTGCTACATCGAGGGGATAGGCTGAGTTTTTCCTTGGCTGTCACAGGGAAATTATCAAATGGAGCTTCGGAGGAATTCATTTTGTTCATCTGTCTTCCAGGCTGATAAGAGAGGCAGAGAGCTGATACCAATGTATTACATGCGGTGATGCCACACAGCCTTCTCCCTGTCACTCCCAGTGCAGAAAGCACTGTCATCCAAGCTCAGTGTCAAGGACAGAGCTCTACCATGGCTGAAGCTCAATCCTGGTATTGCCAGGATGAAACATCTGGGAAGCTGTACCCAAATACAGCTGCTGAGAACAGGCTCTGACAGTTCCTCTAGCGGCAGCATGGGGATTCCTTCACCTTGCTCCCTGCACAGTCAGTGGACTGAAATCGTTTACTTCACCATGGTATTCACAATACATTCAGAGAGGTTGTTTTTCAACATCCTCTACACGGGGCTGCATTTTAAGGCTATCTTGAAAACTGCACTTTTACAGAAAATCTTTATCCAGGGCCATTTCTCAGACTCAGCATGCTTCAGTAGATCTATGATCTGCTGTAGTGGTTCCACACTATCATAAGATACTTGATGGTTTTGCCTAAACACTACAGAACTGGGGGACTTGGAGCTTTTCCCTTCATTCCCTGCAGCCACACAGCCATCACTGAGGTCACACTAGCTGCATCTCTTACCACACCCATGAGGTGTGCAGGTAGAACATTCTTACCGAGCAGCCCTCCAAAGTATAGTAGACCCTATCTCTTGGTCTGCTATAGGCAAAGACCACCCATCCTCACTGAAAGCTACAACTCTCCTGTATTTAGAGAGAAGTGGTGTCTAAAGCAGAGGGGATGGAGTACTCTCGGGGAGGCTTCATTTCAAGTATAACGAGGACATTTAGAAGCATCTCATTCAGATACATCGAAGGGAAGGAGTAATAAGCAGTCCTACACCAGTCTAGTTCCAAGCACAATGAAATCAGCTGGCACTGCAAACTCACTGCACAGTTAAGACAACATCAGGGATTGCAGTCATTACCTCTTCTCAGAAATGAGCTGAAAGAATCTCTCCTTTCACAGTCAGGAGGAGGAAGATAGAAGAGTTGAGCCTGACTCAATGTTCAGGACCAAATTAAGGTGGAGTATTTCATTAGAAACTCAGTTCTTTGTGTACAGTTCTAAACAGAATATTTAGGGATGTGAATCTACCTATTTTATCATAGGATCATTGATTAGTCATGCAATAACCTAGCTTAATACTGTGTGATTTCCATACACACCAGCCCATGACAAGGCATTCAAGTCATGACTCCACTTAACCAAAGAACATCTCCAGGGCATGTGAGTGGGTAGAAAGGCAATATACACGCCCCTCTCCTTGTGCCCACATAGGGTGGGAACACAAAGGGAGTTCATGAAATACTGTGCTGAACATATTCCCAAGTTTTGGGACTAGACTTGGCACAAAGGAGTATGTTCTCCTCTAATTATACGGTGCTCCAATAACACCACATCATTTATAAAAGCCTTAACTGGAATCACTAGATAGTTCATTGAAACTATTGTCTCTTCAAACCTATTGTAGCACGACCTTCCACTGATTAATTGCACAGAGCAAGACTTCTGACTTTTAAGATCTTTCCCGAACATTCCCCTACACTGTTGCCATCAGCTCCACGAGATGCTAACAATTTTGGTCATGAAAGATGGCAAAGTTAAAAGCGTCTTTCATCAAGATAGTTCTGTTAAAATTAAGTCATGTGGGTCCCAAACATTAAAGAATAAAAAAAAAAAAAAAGAGATGATATTTCTCAATAGAGCTTTGTAATCTTTTCAAATACTAGAAGGTCACTTATGTTTTCAAGGCCGTTTAGCAAGGTCAGGTTGTAATGAGCTGCAACTACTTTATTTGTGATTTGTGGCTCTGAGGGATTAATTGTCCCCACTCTGTCTCATCCACAATCTAAGGCCGAATTGTCAAAATGATCCATGGCTTTCGTCCCCAGGCCCATGGTTTCATTATTAAGGTGCGTTCTAATCGATAGTAGCATTTTTAACATTTTGCCCCTTACGTTTTATCAATCCTTATTATCTAATGACCAATACTGAACTGGCACAAGGTTTTTCAGAAACACACTGACAGATTACAACAGGCAGTCACATGCATTTGTAATTAGACTTCATTACCATTATAAGTGCTGAATGGGAGCAGAATAGAAAGGCAGAAGAAATGCACCCAGTTCACAGAGCTTATCCCATTTCTTACAGCTCCTGCATGAGCCTGTCTTAATTTCAAAACAAAACAAAAAACCTCAACAACAAGAAATTGGGATCTTTTTCAGGTTAATAGGTTTCAATTTATTCCACTCCACTGGCCTAAGTGATATCAGAAGCTTTGAGAACTATCCATTCATCTAGAAATTATGAAGTTTTGCTTTGACAAACGCCCTCTGCAAAACAAAGCAAGTCTGTTACATTTAGCTTTCTTAAATTTGATTATTTAAATTACTTTGATTCTTTGTCACAGCTTAATCTGTTCTCACGTTGATGAGGTAAATACAAACATTTTCTTTTTCCCTTCTGCTGGAAACTGGAACAGTGACAGATAACACCATCTCCTTATCTAAAATCACTACTGGTTTATAAAGAAAGCTGAGGGGACAGATCCTCAGATGGCGTAAGCTGGCCTAGTTCCACTGAAGTCAATGGAAATACACTCATTTACATGTGCTGAACATCTGGCCCAACAGTGGTCATTAGAAGAATATTGCCCAAGAGTAACATTTCCCAGGCTACAGAAGAGCTGAAATGGTGATTTTAACTTTCACAGCATTCATTCTCCCCCTCCTTTTCTGCAAGAAGCGAGTCCTGGGCTGGCTAATGAAATGGCATGCACTGGCCTTCTGGCTTTCTTGTTCAGGGAACGCGGCCACCTTCCCAGCCTGACCTTGTCAAAGCAAGCAGCTTCCACCTCGGGTCAACACGTTAAACTGCAGGCTACACACAAGCACATACAAGAGTTTCACTAGGAACAAAGCATCACACTTGGCATGTCACTGACAAGCCTAGAGCACGCACGGATTTAGAACTGCAGCTAAATATGGTAACATTAAAGAAAAAAAGTAACCAATATTAGGTCCAAACTGACCTTCCAACCCCAAATCTGAATGAAGTACTAGTTTGTCAGTTCTGAAAACATAAAATTTTTGCTGGCCTCAATAAGCCTAGAATATTATTTATCAAGCCTTCAAATTTAATACTTTCACGAGAATCTGGTCTGTGTGCTTCCAATCCTTATGATCATTTTAGAGTCCATTATTGCATTTCCCTTTTCCAAGGAAAGCTGGTTGGGAAGAAAAATCTCCTGAACAAACTTAGTCTGCAGGCACCCAAAATCAAGGAATGGTTGGCACAACCTTGATCTCGGCACAGACTTAGCCACGAATTCCAATACTGCTATCTTAAATGCCAGTACAGCCACTTCATTGCTGATCGGTGAAGGCAAAACAGAAGTGTTATAAAGATTTGAACGATGCAGCTCAGCTGGCATCTCATTTCCTATCACAAATCAGCACCACTTAAATAAACTATCACCAACAGTATTTTTCAGCTATCCTCACACATTAGTGGATATTTAGTCAGAGACCCAGCAGCATTTTCTTGAACATGACAGTCTGCAAAGGCCTCAGCTAAAGAAAAAAAAAATAGAGAGAAATTTCTGCCTGCAGCAGTTCTGACTTTAAAAGGATACTGCAATTTTATGTAGTTTTGGTCTTAAAATTTGTCCTGTTGGCACTATAAGTACCTAAGGACTCATTTTCTCCAGTCCAAGCTGTAAATATAATGTATACAGAATAGTGTACATGACTACAGACTTTAATCTTCTGAAACATGCAGCGAAGTCACAGAATCACAGAACATCCTACAAAAAGTTTCTTTGTTAAAAGACTGACAGCTTGGGCTTATGCTAACTGGTGTTTGTTGAAGATGATGTCATTAAGAAGCGCCTAGCTTCAACTTCTCATCCTTTGGCCTTACCAGACAAGAGAGACTGACCATCTTCCCAGAGAACACAGCAATTCTGCTCATCTCTCACCATTACTCAGAAAAATCCAACAAATTGGAAATATTCTTAACACGTAGCGTAAGGAAGCTTCTCTGCTTTGCAGAAAAGGCCACAGACACATTTCCACGCTAAGATTCTCTACAGGAGCCACCCCAGTTACTAGTCAAAGTGTTTATTGCCAGGGCTTCCCAAATGACTCCAACATGTTTCACAACTCACACTGTGCCTATGGATGACAGAACTGATCTTCCCTTATTACAAACAGCAAAGGTGGTCAAGAGCTCTAGCCAACAGCAGATTATATTTGTCAGGTAGACAGCAGTTAGAGGTCATTAAACACCTGAACCATCTATTTTAAAGGATTTAACACTCTTCCCAGCCCCAAACTTGTTTCTGTTCCGTTTCTATTCTATTCAGTGTTCACCCATTTCCATTTCTCTCCTCATAGGCTCATTTCAGCTACTGAGTTCTTCATTTAATACCATGGGAATGTACAGCAAAATCTAGCAGCATCTACCACAGCAACCTTACACAGAAATCTAGGTGATGTTCAAGAAAAATACTGCAAAAAAATCAACTTTGTATTCAAAATTTTTCCCGTAACATATTGGGGGTGTTTTTTTTCAAAGCTCATTTGGAAATTTATTTTACACATATGTTAATCAAAGACAAATCTGATATAGTGAGAAGGAAATAAAACCAAGGTAGATGGTCTTTGAAGCAAAACAAAGCATTTTTGGTAAGTTAACAATACTAGAAGCTTCCTTTATATTACATTCCCTTTATGAGGCAACAGAAGGGAATACCAGACAGGCATCAATCCATCGCAGCTGGCAGTGTGAGTTCTGAAGAACATTTTGGGTGAAGATAACCACATGTTAAAAGATAACCACAGATGCCTGCCTTTCAACGAGGTTATTTGCTGAGCAGAGAGAGAACGAGACAGGACAGTACCCATGCAGCAAGGTGGCTTCTATTAGTCCTCATCAATTCATCTCGGGCTCTTAAGACTTTGTTACCACATTAATGTGTTGGGCCTTTCACTTCCAGGACTTCCTTACTACCCCCAAAGCAGGTCAAGCGAGAACACTTTTCACTTCAAGCAGAGCACTGATGTAAATGTACTCTTAGAGAAAATTATAAGACTTAAAAGGAAGACTGCTATCGTTTAAATATTGCCTTCAGTAGAGCAACTAACACACGTCGCTGTACGTCCTTCCGTTTCGCTTCTCATTTCTTCAAGAAAATTGTCATTGTGTTTGCTCGAGTCACTATCTGTTACTAGCAATAGAATTTGAATTCAACAAGAACAAGGTAATTAGGCCAGCAGTCATGTCGTATCCAATTTTTCCAGGGTAACCTTGTCAAGTCTGAACATTCAATTTCTACACTCAAAATACTCTTCTAAATGGAAGGCATTATTCTTTGCTAGAAGTGATAAAGATAAATCCACTTGATCGAGGAAAGATTCTTAAAAGGAATTTATGCAAAAAATAATCACATCAGTCAACACAGAAGAATTAGAAGAAAGTTCCAGTAACAGAACATTGGAGTAACACCAGAAATAGTGCAAACTTTCTGGCAAATTCAACGGCGATGAGAACTTTCTCCAAATGATTATTCTAACTCTTGGAGGGTCCACAACAAATAAATACCTGCCTAGTGATGTCACAGCCTTCTTAACAGGCTAATCACATTGTCACTTCTGTGAGGACAAAATTACCATGCCCTTGCATTAAGTGAGCTTCTAAAATAGTTACTCAAACTATCCTTTCAACAGTCTGAGAAGTTTCACTAGGTAACAGGCCCTGAAACACCTCTTAAACCCTGTGCAAATGCATACTATTTTCAAAGCATAACCATGTTGTGGCTATTCTGGAATTTAATTCAGGAAGATATTCAGTAAAATGCAAAAGTATAGACCTTTTCTGATCATGGCAGTCCTGGAAGATGCCCATCAAGACTGCCACTGTTGAAATTCAGAGTAGCCAGAAGGACTCCACTATATGTTTCCATGTAAACATTTTCCAGTTAAATTAGTTACGCTCCAAATGAAGCGAGTCAAAAATGGGCACATAAAATTACCTGCCAGCCAACCCAGCCTAGGGAAGACAATCCCTGATTTTTATTTAAGGTGAAATGCTTTTCTCTGCTCTTGAAAGAATTATCCTACTCCCACAGTTTTCCCTTGTATTAAAAACAATGTTCTGTTACAACAGTCTTACCTGCCTCCAGACTGCAAACAGTAATGACCACAGCAGGACAGAGAAGTTTGCCCTTTCCCAAGATGAACACACTCAGTTTTACTCAGTTCTGTTCATCTTTCTGATGAAGGATTTTCCCATTAGTTAAGAAGGCTTTGCATGATAAGAAATAGATTCAATAACAGAAATTAGAGAGCCAGACTATATTTCAGCTGGCTTTCTATGTGGTCAAAGGTGCTTTATAACAGCAATATTATCACATACCTGTACTAAAGTCAAGCTTTTCTCAGTTCTTAAAGCTCTTACACAGAAGAAAGTGAATTCTTTTCTAGTTCGCTTTGTGGCTACTCATTTTCAATAGAGATGACAGAAACAAGGAACAAGCTTCAAAGACTATTTTTGAGGATTTAACACAAGGCTAATTGAAAAGTTAATGTAGGTGAAGCAGCCCACTATATGGAGATAATGCTCTCGAGCATTTTTACTAATGCAAGAGTTCCTCACTCAAGTCCAGGACCTCCTTTGTCAGCACGGTTGTACACACAAGATCCATTAGCAACATGCCTACAACTGCTGGCACGTGCTCAGAGCTACCTCATTTCTGAATAGTCCAAAGAGGGGTACAGAGTATTATACAACATTCTTGGTTAAATTTAAATTACACAAAGGTCAGTCTGTTGGTGTTGTCTGTTTAGAGATCCTCACTATAATCTAAGTGAGCATTTCAAAGCATGAACTCTTCCCTTCTTTGCATTTACCTTCTCTTTTCTTGCTAAATTAGAAGCAGCTAAACTCATACACATATATCGCCATTACAAAAAAAAGTATTTGGCATGGTAGGTAATATTGGGCAATGCTTAAATAAGAAGGGACTTAGTTTGCATGTGGACATACGAGCAAGAGAAGGTGCAGATTTGTATCTTCCGAAGTCACAGAAGTTTAAGCTTTCTTCTTATACGTCTGCTTGGACATATAAAGCAGACAAACAAAACCAAAACACACCACCACAACAACCACCACCACCAAATAAAACTCAACAAACCAACCGACCAACAACAAAAAGAACCACACAAACAAACAACAAACCAAAAATCCTCTGGTACACTCAAGATGCTGGGACAATCTATAGTCTAGTTTTAGAATTTGTCAACATGTGAAAAGAAAAACAGATGAAGAAGGGTTATAAGTATGTTCAACCACTGAGCCCCTTTGCACCATCTACGACTGTCAGAAAATTCACAATGGTCTGTAACTGAAAAGATCAGTTCAGGTATAAATTTGCTGAACCAGTATGACCTCAAGCACAAAGGTCTAATTATTATATGCATGTCAGGTTCTCTAAACAACAGAAAATATAAAAGAAGTTGTACATACTACTGGGACTTTTTCTGTCCTCCCACATCTGGGCATTTCTGGCAGAAGCAAAAAGCCCTGTTGCTCCTGTTATGTTCAGATTGGTTTATATTTACGGTAGTTCAGCATGAACAGGATCCTGGGACCTAAAAGGCTGAAAATATTCTATCACAGTACAGCTGAATGCTCAGGCCATTTTCTTTTTAAGCCAAGGTCTTCTGATAGTTCTTGATTTTCTAATTTATAAACCACACACAACCGTAATTTTAAATATTTTTGTAATATTATATCCTTCTTGGATGAGCTCTGCTAATAGCAAGGGTTATGTAAAACAGCACTAACATTCATTCTCGTATCTTTCTTCATTTGTATTTTGTTGCTTTGTTTTTAAACAGATGTGTTTTCTGAAATACAGCAAGGATTTGGATTACAAATGTGGCTAGGTGGTCAATTTCCAAGACATTCTCCAAGACCATCCTACTTTGCCAGCCTTTAAAAACCTCCTTCTTCTCCCACTCAGTTCCGCTGTGCTTACCAGACTACCAGGGTAGCCACTAATCCACCTACACCCTGCGACACACCAAATGGGGAAAGGAAACTTGGGCAACACAGAACAGAGGGTCATCTGCTTTTGAAAAACTCCCACACCAACTTTTAACACTCAACAGAATAAAATAAGCCTTCATTTTATTTATGCCAGGGCAAGGGAACAAATATACAGGATTTTTGCTTTCCAGTTAAAATAAACCACCTACTACCAATGAATCTAAAAAGAACACAAAGACCTCGAATCATCACTGGGATCATTCTGCTTCGAGAGCCCCAGAACTGCTCAATGCAGCCACCTTGATCCCCCGCAGAACCAGCCCCACCGGCGTACCCCTGCAGGACCTGTTATTCAATACTAGTACAGCTGGCAGAGCCTGCCCTTACAAACACATGGTGAGACTCATCTAACCTCGCTTCAGACAGCAAAAGGTTAGACATTTAATTTTGAGTTTGTCACCGTAGGCTTTTCTACAGTCGATGGAAAGAAACAGGCATCTCCAGGGGGCAAGTCAAATGACCTGCCTTTTTTAGGCTGAGATGAATCACTCTCTGAAGGTGCCTCAACAGACCGTAATGTCAATCTAGGGGGTACTCCCAGACTTCAGTATGTACATTTCTTGTATCTTGGTGAAGACATCTGAATTTCACCCACAATTTCAGCCAGCATCTCTGACAAATTACCAGTGTTAAGTATCTGTTCCTTGAAACAGAAATTTGCACACCAAACTCCCAGACTTCACTTGACTTTCGCCAACCCAGCCCTTATAAAAACACTGCCTTCACTTTAGCTGTAGTTTCAAGCCAGTAAGTTGACACAAAACCAAAAAACCCACCCCCAAAAAGCATTAAAAGGCGCAATATAATTTGACTCTGCTACAGTAACAATACTTTGGTTTCTTCTGTCCTATTCAGAGCTGACTTCCACAAGATAACTTTTCTGAATCCATCGGCGAAGCGCTATCAGTGCAAATCCTTTTGTTATTGTAAACTAAAATGCAACAAGTATTTTTTATCAGTAAGTACATTTTTCTGCCCAAAAGTCTGACATGGAATTTCAACTTTAGTTTTAAGCCTTTGTAACTCCATAGCAACATATAAATTAAGTACAGGACACCATCAAAAGAGAGAAATTGTTCCATTCATCTCCTTTCCATAACAAAAGTCTTCCAGCTACACGTTTTTCCCCATGGGATAAGCTAATGCTAAAAATTCAGAAAGGTCTTTTCAATTATTATTGCTCTAATAGATGATCTATCAAAAAATACTCACCATTAGCACAGTACTCGCAGATATACTCTATACCTTAAGGCTAAACAAGGCCTCAGAATCTAATCCATGTTCCATCAGCATTTAACTTAAAGAAAAAACATACAGGACTGCCATTTAATGACAAATTCTTACCATATATGTCTTTATCCACCGTTGTATTCTCATCTCTCTTGCTCTCTCACCAGATCTGAGCAGCATTTTTTCTGTAATACATAAAACATAAAATGATCCTTAAAATATTATATTACCACCTTGTTTACTTATTTACTTAGGGATGGGGGGTTTTGGGGGGTTTTTTTCAAAGAAAGAAAGATGTAGCTAACAAAACAACTCTTAGAATGGTAGTTAAAATTACATACATACCAAAAAAAAGCAAAATGGGAAAAGCAAAAGAAAACAAAGATTAAATTCTCCATCCACTACTAAGAGCAGCTCCTTTATAATCTTGTTCATTTTTAGTATATCACAACTATTACAGCTAAATCAAAGAAAACATGTTTTGGCACAGGACCAGTTAAACCAATCAAAAATACGAATCAGTTTCATTCAATTCTACCTATTTATTTCAGTCTGCCCACCAACACTACTGCTCCGCACTGCGTTGCTACAGTGCAATCTATTTGCTCAAAGCCGCGCCTACAGCAGTCGGTCAAGTTATCAGCCATCTGATTACTGATCT
This sequence comes from Megaceryle torquata, assembly GCA_024611175.1. Classification (NCBI taxonomy): domain Eukaryota; kingdom Metazoa; phylum Chordata; class Aves; order Coraciiformes; family Cerylidae; genus Megaceryle; species Megaceryle torquata. The sequence goes on along the minus strand of JANIJG010004695.1, from coordinate 25,500 downwards.
TTCTTGCAGTCACCCTGTGGCAGAGTCTCCTCTCCTGCCTCCTGCAGGGGCAGGACCCGACTGCCAGCCCGAGCAGAGCTGGGAGCAGTGCTAGCTCTAGACAGCTTACTGAAATGGGAACTGTCACCTGCCAAATCCGGAACTTTAGTGTGTTTTAAACACCCGTGGGCGTAACTACCTGCAATCAGACGCTACGCTCAACAGTCATTTTAGGGAAGCACTCTGCAATTTTTTTTTTGCCGCGATTCGTAGCATCCGTCCCACAAAGGAATGCGGTTAAAGCACAGGCCTGGCTGGAAGCCCACGGCTGAGCTCAGATGGGAACAGTAGGGGTTTTCTGAACAACAAAAGCAGCCGATACTCTAGAGACCAATCCAAAACAGAAATCACTAGCAATTTATCTACCAAGCACAAGTTTTATTTAGCTGGCTGCATAGCTATGGTGGGGAATCCTACGTCCGAAGAACCCGTACCTGAAGTCTTAAAAGTGATGTGAGCTCTCGTAGCTCTTCGAAAAACTTTTACACCCCCAGTTTGATTTGTCACTCTATCTTGAAGAGCCATCCTGATTTTGAGAGACCAAGTCTGGAAGAGCCCAGATGAATGGAGGCAGAAGCAGACAGTTTTTCACCACCAAGAGCCTTTTCAGATGATGTCTGCCTGGGGTCAGCACAAGCAGCCAGATCACAGACACAAGGCTGCAACCGTACAGCACGCAATAAGCAACAGTAGAAAGGAAGGGTACGCTGATTTAAGATTGCCTAATTAAAGTTAACAAGCGAACTTGACAAAATCACTCCTTGCTCTGAAGGTCTCGTTCCTACGCGTTCCCGAGTCCCTCAGCTCTGTTCCATCTCTTGAAGGTGTTATATTCTCTGAGCACTACTGCACCATCTAGTATTCTTCTCACAAAAAGCAGCAACTATGATGTTCACATCTTTATTTCTATAGATGAGTTTAGGTTTAATTCCCCTTCACACTCTGAATATAATAGTAACTAACAGTCTACAAATTTCAGTTAAAAACCCCCACAGATTTCTTTGTACTATACAGAAAAAAACCAAAAAGACTCTAAGTTTCTGGAGGGTTGGGGAAAGACGCAAGAATCGTTTTTCAAATGCAGTGAAAATAATAATAATTCTACCATTATGCTGAGACCTTTCACAGCAGGACAAATTTTTATTACCAAGATATAAAGTCCTGAGCAAGTAGATTTATAAGGGCATGGTGATGCTAATCAGAGATCTTTAAGCTGTGCTCTACAGATACTCATAAAGGCACTGAACGAGTCTGCAAAATTAATCATGGGCATTTGGAAATGTTTACCCACATGCTACTGGTCAGATTTTAGGAGCAGGTACCTAGTTTTTAATATCTCCCTTTAAAGTTGTTTATTTTGGGTTACTGAGGAGAGAAAAGAGTATCTGCCCAGCTATACACGTCCTATAAATCACAGTACTCGGAACTCTGGCTCTCATACTATAATAAAATGCTTTGATATAAAATTAATAGTGACTTGGAGAAAATACTTCTTCTGATGGGCGTTGAGAGGTACTGGCACAAACAGGCTAATGGTCTCTGCTAAATTTCTAAAAGAAAAAGGTCAAAAGCAATTTGTCCCCTGTCCCCACCTACTCTCCCAGTCCAAATTGCTTTCATGTTGCCAATACCTCAATGAAAGCAAAGATGTCTTATGAAATTTGGCCCCACTGAGATCAATAATGATGCTTCCACTGAACTTGCTGGAGAAAGGATTTCACTTGTGGAGAATAAAATACCATCTTAAACGATGGTTCGGTCCCTGTTGCTCAAGTCTGAGATCAAGCATGTTTATAAAGTGATGACTGCAGGATACCTGAACTGACACATTCCACTCTATGATTTTCCTCTGCATGCTCAGGAAAGCAAGGTGCCTGGTTTAGGCAGCTTGCAATCTAAAGCCAAGAACTGCAGAATTTATGACTGAATTACCCTATTAAAGAAAAAGACACCTCTCATAGGAGTAAACATTGCACTTGGTATGTGGAAGCTGTTCCCAAATGAAGAAGAAAGGATCAGCTACATTGTTCTGCTGCCTAGCGTTCATAAGAACCCTCCAGTATAAAATGTTTTTCTATGTGTTTCAATGAATAATTTTTAGCCCTATAAAATGTTATTAAAGTAAGAATTTCACTTAATATGAATGTATGCAAAGTACAACTTTTTTTTTTCATACAAAATATATTCACTCATATTGCTTAGCAGAATCACAATACATTATTCTGCATTATCAAGTCTGGAATTGTGCTCCCCAAAGCATACAAAAGACTTTGCAGAGAAACAAAACCCCCATCCACTTCATACATCACCGGTGTTAATTATGCAGTGCTGCAAAAGGAGGTAAAAAAAGCCCCCCAAAAAATTACTGTCCCTTAAGCATTATTTCACTCTATTTTTAGCGTGCACAATTAGAAATAATTTTACATTGGTTTAATGTACGTTCAATAAAAATGCAAAAATGTAAAGTCACTGCATCTGAACAGTAACTTAAGTTGATGTTTACAGGGTAATACTTGGAACAGACTGCAAAATGGAAATACGAAGCACGTCTTTTTAAAACAGTTCCAAGAAAACGCTGTATTCTGTAGCTGTGGAATGGAAGAGGACAAGAGACTAAGGGTTTTTTTCCCTGTTGATACGTAATTCTAACAGCTAGGTAGATGATAATTGTGATAGCTACTTCCCAGCAACTTCAGGACCTCACCGAAGAGCCATCGGTGACTATCAGCAGATGAAAGAAATCGCCACAGCCTTTTGCAAAGATCAGCTGTTCACCAGCTTCAATGACTTTCCAGGCAGCCTACCTGGTTTGTTTGCAGCTCTAATACACTGGTGGCTACTTATGCAAAAAAGGCAAAAACTAATTAAATTTGTTTATGTATGTTATCGTGTGGAGCACTCATTTCCAGACATCAAGCTATGAATCATTAAATAACTGCTAAATTGGTCTCCCGAGACAGATCATGCCTCAGAGTTGGGCAGGCCCCCATCCCACCAAAGCCAGGTGTGCTCTGCAGCGAGCAGGCATTAAACTGCTTTAAAGGCCAGGAGTTGGGTACGAAGCCAGGTCTCACACTGTGAGGTGAGTGGTAGGAAATCATGAAAACAGTGACAGCCCCTCCTGTCAGAGTTACTCCTCTGTTTGATTAATGAGGGCATTTGAAAGACAATTAGCCAGAGCAGGTTTGGCTGCAACTAGCTTATCCATCAGGCACCCTCTATTCAAAGCACTAGTGCCTTCTTTGGTTTGGCTTTATTTTGTTGCAAAATAATTGTTTCAGTGATACATAAACAACAAGAGACCTTTATGTGCTGTGTCAAAGAAGAAGAGCAGAATGCAGCAAATCACAATGGACACACTAAAAAATTTTTTGTAACCACAAGCCACTGGTTACTGGCAAATCATCACTGCAACTTTCACATCACTGGATTTTTAGCTCCTGCGTGGTGAATTCAAGGCTGCACAACTACATCAAACACTTCCCAGTTTCACAAGGGCAGCTTTAAGCAGAGTTTTTAACAGTAGCGAAACTCAGCTACAAATGATCTCATCTGTAACAAACTGTAAATAATCCTTCATTGGAAAGCCTACTGTGATGCCTGCTCTCTGAGCTTCAATATGGTTCAAATATAAACCGTTAGATTAAAAAAAAAAATAGTTTGTTGCAATAATTCATCAGTTTGAGTTACTCATTAGCAATGCAACCTTACTGGTTTCCAGCCAATTTAATACAATACAGACTTTTTCTTAAACAGCAGCTCTCCCAGGAGCACACTTCATTTTTTGGTTTAACCCAGAGCTTTGCTTCCACTGGGTCAGTCCTTGGCCCTGTGTCAGCGACCAGCAATATGCAGTGGCCTATTTAAACCGTGTCAGGGCTTCTCCTGAAGATTTGCATTCCCCTCAGAACAGGTTTTATCAAACTAAGACAACGATGATTTTTGCCTGTGAACGAGTAAGAACCAAATTACTGACAAATGTACTTAAATTACTCAGCCACTAGATCTGAATAAATCCAAGACTGAAAGAGTAGGATTGAGACTGAAATGCCATGTACCACTTTTCCTCTCCGTTTACACTTAATTTTCCCTGGTAATATCAGATCAGAGGTATTTTAAATGCATGACTAGTACAGTACTGAGGGGATATTTATGCAATGCTAGGAGGCTAATTTTTCTTAACCTTGCTATAATCTATTTCAGAAGTAAGCTCACAAAATAGCTACATTCTGCGTGTTTGAATATGGAGCTAACAAAGTAAGAGGCAAATTAATCTCTGATTAGATTAGCTAGAGTACAAAGACAGAGGAAGCCTCAGCATAGCCAAAAAAATCCTCTCTCAAGCTTCTCTATGTTGAAGTATACACTAGCCCACCAAACGTGGACAGGGATGGTTTCTAAAAGTTGGGAGCAGTTTCCAGTGAGAACACACCGCTTGTCCCAGGGTTAATCTACAAAGATTACTTTTGTTAAAACCTTCAGCCATCTCAGTAAGCCCCAGTGGTGGCACCAACAATGCGAGCAATGTTGTAAACTTGCTACTAGCAGTTTATACCCCCTGGCCCTGATCCAGGATCCAGTACAGAAAGCCAAAGGCTCTTTCAATTGATTTTAAATTGGTCCCCACACTCCTCTAAGTTACAGAGGTGGTGATGAAGTATTGGGAGGTGCTAACAGGAAAATGAAATAAAAAGGATCTAAGTAGATGGCAGATAAGCAGAGATTCCCTGTGTTCCTACTGAGAGAGTGAACAGTTTGATTCGTCCATGGCTGTTCCTTTTTGTTTACAGCTGCAAAGACTTCAGTGGGATATATGGCTCCTGTCTGTGGGCCAAATTCTTCCCACTGCCACCATGGGGGCAGCCTTCACTCAGCCTGCTTATTGGAAAGAGTCTCTGGCCCTGACCCACACCTGGGCATCATCGAGAAGGCCAGTTGCTATCATCAAAATCCATGCCACGAACGTGGCAGCAGTGAAGCCCTACGAGAGCTCTCAGGGCTGTATTCCAGTCCACGCCTGGGCTTGCTTAGTTTACTAGTGCAGACACAGCTACTCTATTCTACTTTAACTGGATTCAGGACACACTAATTGGCTCCTTGCAAGAGCGTGGTGAATGCTATGACCGTGCTTCGGCAAGGAAGTGGGAGTGCTGGGATAAATGCAGGCTATAGCCTGCACTACGAGCTTGTGATCATTTCAGGGTAGAGGAGATCAAGTGGACAGAAATAGGTCCACTATTTTTATACAGATTAATACAGACTGCCAGCTTCCTCCAAATAACAAAAGGTTAAAAGGACCCTGGGCAAGTGACAGAGACTTTGGGTTTTGTCATCACCTCAAGAAGAACAATTGCCTCTACCTCCTCTTTTTCCTCAGAGTCAGAAAGCAATCGGACACTTTGCTTTCTCAGCAGTTTGGGGGAAACAATGGCATGAACAGGAACAAATAACCTCCAATGTATCCCAGGTATTTCACATTTGAGGTTGACAGATGGTTAAAAAAATAAAATAAAATTAGGGCACTTCACAAAAGGTAGATTCTGCTGTTTCCCCATCAGTGACTCACAGTCCAGCCACCACCATGTGCTTAGCTCAAGAGAACAGCCAGAAACACCTTTTGTAGAAAACAAGCTGAAATGTTTATTAAGCAGAGCTGATTAGACTGCAGGCTTGGCTGTTCCATGGATTTAGATGTCTTATCTACTTTTCTATGATGTCCATGGAGGATTTTTGCAACAGTGTCTGCCTCAAAGTCTAAAACCTAAGAAAGACTTCAAAGAAAATGTCAACAGTTCACAGCAAAGAAACATCTTTCCCTTACCTTCCAAAGGCAGCAGACTGCTTTCCAGACACAAGTGTGGACATTTTCTTTCCCTTGCAAGCTCCTGCATCTTTCCCCCACTGGCTTATTCTTCTGGAGCACACTTAGGGAAACTTCAGTTTCAAATCCAGGGACACTGAAATCTCTGGTAAAGAGAATCCCATTTTAAAATGTGTTCAGCTATCCAGGTCAAAGAACCTGGGCAATCAGAAGGAGCCAAGAAATTTTGCCCCTCCCAAGTATGCTGAACAAGGTGCAAGATGCACATGAATATGTGGGGGTTTTCCCAAGAAGAAAAAAAAAAGTGAAGGCTTGCTGTAGCTGTGATTAAAGGAATTTGTTCTTTCACTGGCTATTTATTTGAACCTATGTCTCAGGCTTAGTAGTTTGACTTTCATAAATAAAAATACATATATAGAGATATATAAAGTAAATCCTAAGCACACAGTGCATAAAAAGGACCTTGTATCCTTCTTCCTTGTGAAGAGTTGGAGAAATGCTATCTAGCTAGGACAGATGGTTTTCACCTGGGCAAAAATGATAGAATATGCATCTTGGTTGACATTCCATTAACTATAATTTAGAAATTCTTCCTTAGCCTTACGTATTTTCTCCTGCAAGTAAAGTTTAACTTGCTAATTGGTTCACTAAGTAACACATCATTGTTATTAGAAAGAGAAAGGAAAACTTGCTGACCTAACATCCATGGCTGTGATTATTCTTGTCATTTATTTTACATTTGGAAAGCCAAACAAATGTTGTATATAAAAACTAAATACTGCATTTGGCATAACTTCAAATTAGCTGTCTCACCGTGCTTATGGCATGCAAATTAAATGTCCTGAATAAGCATTAATCATCATAATAGGCTAATTATTGTCAGTTAGCTATCGAATAACTTAGCTACTACCCCTTGGAAAGAATTGGGGAAAAATATTAATAACAAGATTCTGTCTACCTAAAAGTAAGAAATGAACATTACCATTTTTACCAGTGTACAATGTTTTAGACAAATATATACCTTATTTTGACCAGTTTGAGCATTATTCTGATTTTCCAACATAGGTAGGCTTACTGTCTTTCGGTAAGCTATATTTAGTGCAAAAACATCTTTGTATGAGGATGCCTTTCCACCTACGTCACTTAAAAAGACTTGCTGAGTTTTAAAACATTAATTAACGTGTTAATAAACAGCTTATCTTTGTCTTCTCTGGCCATGCACATGGCTACCCCAGTACTTAGAGACAGCAAGGGACTTAAATGTTTTACACGGGAATAAATGTTTCAGAAAGGATAAAGTATACATGAATGCAGAACTGCTACTTGGAGCCAGCATGTTAGGACCTCAGAGTATATATTTAATAAAGAAGTGAGATGTTCTTGAATGTAAATGGATATCCAGTGCTTAAATGGAACTGAAGCACTTCAATGACTACGTGAATGCCAACACATTCAAAATTAAGTCTTAAGCATAAAAAAACCCCCAACTTTGCAACAAACTTGCACTCAGGTTTCAGGTAGACTGGCTGGTATTTGTCTGCAGCGCTTGTGAAGAGGTTGCTCCCAGCAGAGTCATTTATGTCCCCCCACATAACACATTTGTCTCATTTACTCAGAAGGTTTCCCCGAGGTGCTGGATGCTGCGGTGCTCCTACCCTGTCATCAGCGTGTTCACCTTCAGCCTGCCTCCAGGGCTGGGAAGAAGCATTGGCCTTTCTTTACAAACGGGAGACCAATGCACAGAGCAGAATTTCTACAGTGTCCCAGCAGAAATACACCTCAAGAGTAGAGCTCAACCTCCTCTCCCTCACCAACCCCGCACCTTCCAGGGTGCTAAAAACAGCTCAGTCACACAGAAAAGCTGCATGAAACCAGTAACAGCTCCAAGGCACGTGAGTCTTCCTTTTACTGCCTCGACCACAGACCATCTCAGGGGAATGCTTCTGTACTTTTCTTTTTTTCCCCTCCCAAAGAAATCACTTGTGTAGCTTAGTTTTTCTGCTTCATAACATTCTGCCTGTAACACTGAGCTAAAGGAGCATGAAAGGCAGTGACAAAGACAAGATGCCTCCACAGATATTAGGAAGGGTCTGTAAGAAAACAGTTAGGCAAAGTATTGATCAGGAAACACTTAGTTACTCAGTTGTAGGAGGTAAAAATAACTTCCCAGCCCACCATTGCCATATCCAGAGATCCCACTGGCATTTCCGAGCACGTTTCCCTAGGAGCCCCAGTTCAGCATTCTTTGCCACCGTGACCTCAAAATCTTTTAAGAGAATGACTGTTGCTTTGATATTGCATTTGGAGACAACACAGTGTTTCTTCCAAAGGCAATATAAGTATTTAATTGTACCTGTTGATTTTTTCTGCAGTACTAAGCATTCAGAAGTTTCTGCCTAGTAAAGGAGCTATATAATTCTTCAGGTTTGGGATTATTATATTTTTTTCTTCTAAATATGCTACAAAACCCATTGTCCTCAATCCTGTCAGCAGGATCCCTCATGTCTTAGCTTCCCTTTTTAATTTTTATACTTCATTACTTCTGGTTTCTAAGAACTTTACAGAGATATCAATTGATATGTAAGTGTATATATAGCATAATAATAATCTGTTACAAGTGTGGCTTCTATTTCTCTCCGATACAGAACAGAAATACTGGCTTCTTCAGTGTCTGGTACTCTTAAAATAACTCTCAATTTTCTTTCCCATTTTTCTGCCTGCATTTTTCAATTTCCACTGCATCTCGGTGTAGCTTCACCATTCTCCCCAGATTAAGGTATTCCAGTTTAGAGTATCCTGCCAAGGAAGCAGTATTTAAATCCAAGACATATCTACTTTGTCCCTTTACAGCAAGGCCAACATTTCAACTTGTAGCTCCGCTCTGCTCCACCAGAGATGTTGACCGCCTGACAAGCACAAGCTTTGGCATTAATGAGATTTAGGACCCCTCTGAAGCACCCCTTTTCTTCTGTGACCTCAGCTACATTCCCAGCTTCAGCCAGCACCAGGTGTAGAGAACAGCAGCATTCAAACTCCAGGTCCCATTGAACTGTGACTGCTCAATTACCTAATTACTTAAGACTGAAAAGGCCAAGGAGGTATCCTTCCATAAGAGATTAACTCTTTCGTGCCTTTCAACCTGCTACTAATAGCAAGAGATTGCCTAGGGCTAATGGACTGAAGAGGAAAGAGATGCGACTGAAAAGAAGAAAGCTTGTGTTAAGGAAGAAAAGGAAAGAAATTTTCTCACCTAAGGGCCTTACAGCATAAACTTCTAGATGAGCATCCTAATTTTTGCCTGTCAACATAACTGCATCTGAGTGTAAATTATTCTCGTTTGAACAAGTTAATGTCAAAAGACGCTCAAGCAAAACAGAGCCGACAGCTCATCTCTCCACTTGCGTACACGTGCGCACAATTTTTGATAATAAAGTATTTACTTCATTTTGGATCAAAAGTCAGGCACTGCTGTATGTCTGTGCTAAAATACATATTGCAAAAGCCCTGTAGGAAATGAGTAGGTTTACAGTGTCACTGCTGCTGAAACAAACGTGACATTGAATGGAGTCTGAAGTTTCAGAGACTTTCTGTAGTGAAAAGAAATAGGACCAAGAGAATTGTGAATTTATTTTTTTTTTTTCATAAAGAAGCTGTCATTTTGTCCTGTGCTGCTGTGCATACTCCTAAAATCCACTGGAAACAGCAGAAACTAGTACAGAATCACAGAATGTCTTTGGTTGGAAAAGACCTTCAAGATCATCTAGTCCAACCTTCAACCCAACACTGCAAGCTCGCCACAAAACCGTGTCCCTGAGCACCAGGTCCACACACCATTTAAATGCCTCCAGGGATGGTGACTCCACCACTGCCTTGGGAAAACCATTCCGATGTTTGATAACCCTTTCAGTTAGGAAATGTTTCCCAATATCCAGCCTAAACCTCCCCTGGTGCTGCTTGCAGCCATTCCCTCTGGTCCTGTCAGATGTCACCAGGGAGAAGAGGCTGTCCCCCTCCTCACTCCCACCTCCTGTCAGGGAGCTGTAGAGAGCAATAAGGTCTCCCCCCTCAGCCTCCTCTTCTCCAGACTAAACAACCCCAGCTCCTTCAGCTGCTCCTCCTAGGACTTGTGCTCCAGGCC